>JASDQU010560102.1:0-12615 GCA_032191745.1 Picea mariana | reverse complement strand
AAGATAACAATTAAGAATAAGTATCCATACCAAGAATTGATGACTTATTTCACCAGTTAAGGGGTGCTACAATTTTCTCCAAGATTGACTTGAGGTCTAGATACCATCAAGTATAAATTAAGGATGAATACATCCAAAAAACAACCTTTAGGACGAGATATGGGCACTATGAATTTATGGTGGTGCCATTTGGGCTTACCAATGCACCAACCACCTTCATGTGCTTGAGGAATAATGTTCTTAGCAAGTTCTTGGAAATATTTGTGTTGGTATTCATTGATGATATTTTAATCTATTCTAAGAACAAGGAAGAGCATGAGGATCACCTAAAGTTAGTGCTTCAAGTGCTGAGAGAGAAAAAAATCTATTCAAATTTTAGTAAGTGTGACTTCTTCCAAAAATAGGTCCATTACTTAGGTCATGTCATCTCTGAGAAAGTAGTGTCATTTGACCCTGAACAAATCAGGGCCATTATGGATTAACCCACACAAAAATATGTAGCTGGTGTTAGATCCTTTATGGGTCTAACAGGATACTACATAAGGTTCATATAGGGGTTTTCCAAGATTGGTCATCCTATAACCTCCCTTCAAAAAAGGGGGTTAAATTAGTTTGGACAACAATGTGTGAGGAGAGTTTTCAATAGATAAAAGATCTTTTAACCAATGCACCTATGCTAAAAATTGCAGACCCAAACAAGAACTTCCGTGTGTGTCCAAATTCCTGCAAGGAAGGACTCGAAGGAGTCCCTATGCAAGGAGGGCATGTTATTTGTTATGAATCCATAAAGTTAAATGATCATGAAAAAAATTATGTTACACATGAATTGGAATTGGATACCATAGTCACATGATTTGAAAATGTGGAGGCATTACCTCCTAGGAAGAAATTTTGTACTCATGATAGATCATAGTGGATTGAGATATTTGTATGACTGGCCCAAACTAAATGCTAGAAAAGATAGGTGGATGGCCCTTCTTAGTGAATTTGGTTTCAAAATCCAACACATTAAGGGAAAATTGAATATGGTGGCTAACACCCTAAATATAATCATGTAAGTGATTCACATAGAATCTATAAGGACCTATGAAACATACATCAAAGAAAGGGTTAAAAGCGCACATGAAGTAATGAATTTTTCAAAACCATAAAGGAATATCTAGAGAAGGAGCCCATGGGGATGGAATATGATGGTTGTGAATTGTTGAATGATGGATTGCTAACTTATAAATACTGGTTGTACATTCCAAATTGTGATGACTTTAAGATGTTCATCATGGATGAGCTACATAAAAGACCATATATTGGTCATCCTGGTTATCCAAAGATGATAACAACCACTAAGAAATATTTTTATTGGTCATGAATGGAAAAGGACATAGCTGAGTACTTAGATAAATGTTTTGAATGCCAGTAGGTTAAGGTGGAGCACATGCATATAGAAGGGATGTTGTAGCCCCTGCCAATTCCATAATGGAAGTGGGAAACCATCTCCATGGAATTTATCATGCGATTACCTAAATCGTCCAAATAGAAAGATGCAATTATGGTAATTGTGGATAAGATGAACAAGGATGCTCACTTTATCCCTATAAAATCATCTTTCAAGAAAATATATATATCTAATATTTTCTTGAAAGAAATATTTAGGTTTCATGGTATACCAAAGGAAATCATATCAGATAGAGACACTAAATTTACTTCAAAATTTTGGAAATCTTTGTTTGCTGTTTTTGGGAATAAATTGTTATTTAGTACAAGATACCACCCTCAAACTGATGGGAATTGTTGGTTTACTTGGGATGACCCAGGTTCTGATCTCAAATAGGTTTCCAATAAAACCCTCAAAACTATTAGCCCTCCTGGTAAACCAGAAGGCAATGCTGTGCATAGAGTGCACAACGTAGTCTCACCCGAGATAGCTTTATGGGGGACTAGAAAACTCAGGTGTTTGAAGTCTAGGAATGAGTTGGGATTGCATTCATAATTGTTTCCTCATACATCATCATCATCATTAATGATTAATCTACTTATATGATTCATTCATCTTTAAACCTATGCATGCATGATATTATAACTAGTTTTAATCATTCATTATTGAGCTAATGATTAACAAAATAGTAAAAGAATTCATGGACAATCACATAGAACACATTATTTTACCATTGTTCACCCCCTCCTGGGGCTACCTCCACAAATATCTGGATTCTCTGCTCTTTTATTCAATCTGTTGCAAAATCTGGGTTGCGTGCATTACATCTTCAGTATTATAATCAAAATGAGGGTAAGTACCTTATGGGAGGTTGACTTGATCACACCAGGATCCTCATCCTGTGACCTAACCCTCAAATAATATCTTATTCCACTCTACCACAAAAATCATTACAATCAATAGCTTCTGAACCAAAGAATGAATCCTTAACAAACAACCAACCCTTAACCTAGACCTCCTAGGTATTTCTTTATACTATCCTACTATCTTATAGCCATTACAATATTTTTAAAAAACCCTAACCCTAACATGGTTAGGCCTGTTTGCATGCGCGCCACATTGTTTTTCCTCTTGCATGCTTCTTTTCCTTCTTTTTTTGCATGTTGTTTTTTTTCCTCTTAATATGTGTGCTCCAAAAATAGATATTTTCCTTAAAATTAGGTTTGTTCCCAAAATAGATCCTTCTTCCAAAAATATCCCTACGCCAACAGGCCCCCAACACTAACATGTGGCTTGTCCCAAGCCACTTAGGTGGTGCACGCTCCCTGTACAGCCTTCTCCAAGATGTGGAACTTCTATGCTAGCTCCTTCCCTTTTTCTTTCACCTTTGTTGCTTTATCTATTAGTGCCTCGACCATATGCATTATTATCCATTCTTGTAGGAATGATGTGTTTTATGAATATTCCTTTTCCATCCTTGTCTTCTCTTCCTCCATATCCATAATTATCTGTGTTTCTTGTTCCTCAAGGGGATCCAAATAGAATTGTCTTTCTTGTTTATTAATTTACGTTCTCTTTGACTCTGTCTGCAGGTTCTTCATATCCCAGGTTCCCTTCAAGTGCTCGATAATGCTCATTTTTTTATGTCCCTTCTTCAACTCTTGCATGGAAGAATTGATTTTTTCTTCTTGTTGGTCTAATAATTGGACGTTTTCATCCTCTTCCAAAGTGGTCCAAATTTTCACAGCTCTATCAAATAGTTTTGCAACTTCCTTTCCTTCCCTTGCCATTTCCTCTATCTAGAGTGTCATTTGTTGTTCTCTTTTCTATCGAACCTCAGGAGGAGTCATAGGATTAAGTTTTTCTTTCATCTCCTCGATCGCATGCCTATATTCTTCAATTGTCTTAGCAATGATATTTATATTTTCATATATGCTCCTATCCAGTGCTTGCGCGCTATCAGGAATGAGATTCTATACTGTTGTTATCCCATCCTCTAGCTTGTCAGTGCATTATTTTTCCTCCTCCTTCTCTGAGGCCAACTGGTCATAGGTGATCTACAACATCTCTATGATCCCCCTACGAACCTCTAAGTTGGTGGCATTCTCACGGTCTCTGGATTGTACTTCCTGCACTATACTATCCTTGAGTCTATACAGTGCTTTTGTGGGTATCTGCGCCATGACTAACTCAAAGTGGTCAATGTCCTCCATGGCTTTGTGTGCAGTCTCTTGATCAATTATGACCATCTTTCATGTGACCGTGAAAGCATCCCTACCCTGCACTATTATTTGAACTGTCTCATCTCTTTCTTTCTACGTAAGGGGTCATTGTGTCTTTTCATGTTGCTGCGTTGTGGCTTGTGGTACTACATGAATTTGTAACTATTGTAGAGTTTAATGGAATTCTATGAGTTTGGCCATGATCTCTTCTCTTTGTGATTTTGTAGTGTGGACCACATCTTCCCCTCTGTCATGAACCTTTTCCACCACGAACTCAACATCATCCTCTGTCAAGGTGAAGACTAGTTCCACCTTGGTGTACTTCATCATTTTATGCATTTCCTCTATCTACAATGTGGTTCTTTTTTCTTGTGAGGGATGCGACCCACTCATCGTCGCCTATACCATTTCCTTGCCAGCTTGAGGTGTGTCCCCCTTCTTGGAATATTACTAAATGTATTCCCTAGGCACCGTTTCTACCCTCCTTGGTCTCTTTGGCACTTCGTTGTTTCTCGACGCTTGAGTGCAGAGCAGCTGGGCTATTTGTCTTTGTTGAAGTACTTTTTTTGGATTTCCCGTTAGGTTTGGATGATTGTGTTGTGGCTGGACTTGTTGCTGGTTTTTCTAATAGAATCTTCCACTACACAGACCAGTCTTTGATTATCCAATCAATATCTTCCCTTGTGACATAGTATTGCATCTCCAACCATTCCTTCTTTGGATCCCTTGCACCCTGGATCCACATATGGTGCTTAGATGGCTTAAAATTGTATATCCCTTCAGTTTCCTAGACCAATTCCACAGGAATGCACCACACATTGGCTATGCACTATTCTATCTCTTCCGGTAGAATAACGAACACCATGTTATTCATCTGCTAATTTTTTTTTCCTTTTCCTGCCAGAGGGACTCATATCCAGTTACATAGCACTTCCCTTTCCTATCCAGAAAGGATGAAAATTTTGGCTCCTACCATCCTTCCGAATCTATGAGCATAATGAGCCAAGAATAATGGAACTCGGTTGCATTATCCTGCGCATCTCTACAGTCGATCAAGAATTGGTTCAGGAGGTAAGGTGCCAACTAAACATTAATCCCTTTGCGGACTATGTGATGACTGCAATGACTCCAGCTGGAGCCTCTTCTTTTCTTCACTTCCTTAGCACCTTGCAAGCCATGAGCTTGTTGGCGAACCTTGTCACATTATTGTTGATATCTCTAATCATAATACCCTTATTCCCTCTGTTGGTACCAAATTGTTCCTTGACTAGCTTGACGATCTCCTCCTTGCACGCTTTGTTGACCAAGTATTCCTCTAGCTATGCACCCACTGTGGATAATCCATTAATTTTGGCGATCAATGCCACATCGAGTTGTACTAGCCTATCCATCCAAATATTTCTGCCATGTACCCAGTCTAGCAATTGTTTTACACAAATCCCAACATTTGTACCGCGCTCGAAGTGCGGTATGTCTAGGAGGTTCATGATCCTAGAGTTGTAGAGCCATGTTATCCACTACACATGCTCCATGATTGGTTTCCCTAGAAGTCCAATTTATCCTGTGTTCATTAAGTAGGATTCCTCAGCCAAGTTTGGGAATTTTTTTGCATAATGCACATCGTGGTCTGGCAACCTTAGTTTAGGTACTTTTTCGAGCATGTCCTCCATGGTCACCACTATGTTTGGGAGGAAGGGAAGTGTAATTTATGTGGTGTCCTGTGCCTTTATTTTCTGCCCAGTGATAGATGGGCTTGCTTCTGTTGTTTTTGTTTCATCTTCTTCCCCCTCAGATTCCAGCTGGTTGGTGATGTCCTCAACCAACACCTCCTCTTTGTTGCGGCCCTGTTGTTCATCCTTCATTTTGTCGGTTTTAGGCAGTGTTTCAGGATTAGGGTTTGTAATACCATTTCGAGTCCTGGAGATCTACCCTACCTCCCCTTATGCCTATTTCGATGTTTCCTCCTCAACCCTCGTCGGGTTGAGTGACTCTGTCTCAGAAGTGGTGACATCTTTGAGCTCGACGATGTTCTCAAACTGCACCATCTTTTCCTTCCTTTTTTGGCCCTATCGAGTAATCCATACGTACTACCCTAGAGTTCCAAGCTTTGGTGGTGTCATGTTGTATGTGATTTGAAAACTTGCTCTCTTCTTCGCAAAATTACACCTAAGGCACACACTTCTATCTCACTCTATTCTCAAAAATCACTAAGTGTCAAGATAACCCGTGCTTTCCACACTTTATAGACCCAATCATAATTGTTTTTCACTTTTTCCATGCATTTGCGCCAAGTCAAATTTTTCCTACACATTTTATTTCTATGATGTCACAGTAATTGTTGCGCGCAACATTTTTTCCACTTTCCTTTTGTTGGACCAACTTCTGCCTCTTTTTGCATTTTTATTCTTTTTCTATTTTTGTAATCCTTTTTCTTATTTTTCTCCTTTTTATTTATTTTTATCAGTTTCTTTTCCTAATATCTACTACAGTACACTATATACATGAATTTATTATTGCACTGTAATTACTAAGAGTTAGTAGGTCCACTGTCCCTGTACAGTTTTAGTCGACTACTGTTAATCGTTCCTTTCATTTATGTTCCTCCCAAGTCCTTTAGTTGTACAAATCCTCCATCTGTAATAGTCTTTACTTCATATGGCCCTAGCCAATGGATTATGAACTTGCCAGGGTGTTGCAAATTTGTTTTGTCACAGAGAAGAATTAGGTCTCCCTCCTAAAATATCTTCTTTTTTATGTGTCTGTCATGCCAAGACTTTTCCCTTGCTTCCTGTACCTCTTGGTGAAATCCTAATAGAATCTTGTCTTCTTCCATTTCCATCAGTTGACTTAACGTCTCCTGTACTATGCCTCTTTCTATCATGTTGGTAATTGTTGCTACGCACAGACTGTGTACCAAAAATTATAATGGCACCACTAATTCCTTTCCATACACCAATCTGAATGGTATCTATCATGTCAAATTATTTCATGTGGTCATGTAGTCCCATAGTATTGCTAGTATTTTCAAATCCCAATCATCCTTTTTAACATTGCAGATCTTAGACAAAGCATTTTCCAAAATTTTGTTGAAATTTTCTACTGTCCCATTTGCCTGAGGATGATATGGTGTACTCTTCTATTGATAGAATTCAAAATCCTCAGTCATATCCTTGATGGTACTATTAATAAAATGAGTTCCTTGGTCACTCATCAAAATCCTAGGACATCCAAATCTGGTAATCACCTTCTCAAATAAGAAGTGTGTTGATGTCTCTACGTTGCAATATTTGATTGGTGTTGCTTCTTCCCATTTGGTTAATTATTTGGTCGCAGTAATGATATATCTAGCTCTTGACCTTCTTTCTGGTGAATTTATAGGTCCGACAAAATTTATTTCCCATTTTTAAAATACCTGCAGAGTTACTTTTGGTCTCAGGGGAATCTCATCCCTCCTGTTGGGTTTTCCAACCCTTTGACAAACATCACAGTTCTGGAAATATTCCTTGGCATATTTATGAACTATTGGCCACTATAATCCTGCACACAATACCTTCTTCCTGGTAGCTTTGTCTGCATAGTGTCCTCCATCTATGCCTTCATGAGATTCTTCTAAAATCATGGGTCGTTCACGTTGTAATACACACCTTCTAAAAATGTTATCTACGCCCATCTTGTATAGATGACCTGCAATGAGTTTATAGTCTACCACTCCAACTACCAGATATTTCTTATGCGCAATACTAAAATCTTGTGACGCAACTCCTGTACTTAATAATTCAATGACATCAATGAAGTATTCATCAACTACCTGTACCGAAAATAACTGTGCATCAGGGAAGTTGTCTTCCAAGTTTGTAGGTTCTTCTCCATTGGCTACCCTTGACAAGTGATCAGGTCCTGCATTCAACTTCCCTAGTTTGACTATTACTTCAAATTAGAATTCTTGGAATAATAGCAACCATCTATAGATCCTCCCCCCAACACTGGCCTGTTGACTAGATATTTGACGGAATAATGATATGTGAACATTTTAAAGTGTTTACCCAATAAATAATACATGAATTTATGAAGTGCATATACTATGGCTAGGCCTTCTCTTCCTATGGTGTTGTAATTCTTCTAAGATTTTGACACCTTCCTTCTTGCAAAGGCTATATGATGGTCTAAGTCCCCTGCTCTTGGCTGTGTCAAAAATTCTCCAAGTGATATTGTTGATGTGTCTACATGCACATGAAATGTCTTTTCCCAATCTAGAAACACTAATATAGGTGTTGTCACCATCTTCTCATTTAGAGTGTCCAATCCTTGTTGACAATCCTCATTGCACTGAAATATGGTGTCCTTCTTTAACAACTTTTCCATTGGTGCAATAATTTGCACATACCCCTTTATCAACTTCCTGTAGTAGCCTATATGTCCCAGTGTGGCTCTTAGCTGATGCACTGACTTTGGTAGTGGAAAGTTCAAAATGACTGCAATCTTCGTAGGGTCAACTAGTAATCCTTGTTTGCACACTATATGTCCCAACAATATCCCAAAAGGTGTACCAAAAGTTCATTTCTTGATGTTTAATTATATCTAACATTGATTGCATCATTCCAACATTAGTCTTAAAACTTCTACATGGTCTTTCAAAAGACTATACACAATCCATTCATCCAAATATACTTCTATAAATTGATGTATGAGTTCCTTAAAACAAGCTATGACTACCCTTGAAAAGATAGTTGGTGCATTCTTCAATCCAAAGGGCATGATTGTATATTCGTAGGATCCCCATTCTATAGAAAAGCTAGTCTTATACATGTCCTCTGGAGCTATTTTGATATGATGGTAACCTAAGAATCCATCTGTGAATGAATATGCTTCCTGGACTCCTACATTAACCAAGACCTAATCTGTAAAAGGGGAATGGAAAGGATCATGTAAGAAAGCATAATTTAGTTTTCTCAAATCTACACAAATTCTTATCCCCCTTTTTCTTCTTTTCCTGGACTACCATTTGACTGATCCATTCAGATTCCTCTACTAGTTCTATGATGCATATTCCAACATTAGGTCAATTTATGCTTTCACTTTCTTCTTATACACTGGATTCATCCTATAAGGTCTATTTCTGATAGGTATAGCCTCTAGTTTTAAGGGTATCTTCATCTCACCTAGCTCACCTGTTATGCCTTTCATCTATGAGAAGGTTGTTGGAAACAGGTCACTATATTCGCACAGTAACTTTGTTATCCTTTATAGTGTCTAGTCGTCCCAATAGTCTCCAATTCTTGCCATTTTATGATTTTTTTTTGTGTCAATGTTGACTTTCTTGAATTTTATTGATGCAACAAAGGCTTCTGACTCCAAAGATGGACATTCCACCTCTCTCTCTCCTTCAATATATGTGATCTAAATGTTGTGTGGATCATCTTCATCTGGTACTTCCTCTTCGACATGATATTCTGTATGTTCTAGAGTTAATATTATATTATGGTTTTGACCTCTGTTTCATCAAAAAATATCACTCCCCTTATCATCTTCGCCACTGAATCAATGTTTGGGTTCTCATGCTCGAATGATTACTGCAAAATTTTGTCGTAATATTTTCCATTCTATAGTGCCTCTGTGCATCTCCTGGTCTATGTACCAATTCCCTGGGATCCCTTCCAATGTATGAATAAAGTGATGAGGCCATTCCTCTGGTGGTGTCATCCTCCATTTTTTTCTGCATTTTTCCAAGTGTTCAACTGGTGTTCCTCGCCCATCATACATATGCACTATATTTCTATCCTGTTCTATACTAAATCTAATGTGAAATAGTCGTTTACACTTATACTAGTCCTGAATTGTTTCTTTGTGCACACCCCACTATATTTCAGGTGTTTCCTTGAGTGCAATATCCATGGATAAGAGCCTTTGATTTTCCAAAACTTCCTCCTCATATTTTGTCAATAATTTCTCTAAGTCATTTATCTCATGAAAACTGGGAGGTTCCCTTATCTCTGTACCCACCCATCTTACTGTACAGTCTATTCTTGCACACCTCCTTATGAATACTTCATTTAGTCATTGTTGCCAATTCTCCAAACCTATGTCTGAGTCCAAAGCACATGATGTAATGCTTCTCCAGCTAAGTACCCCATCTACAGTTGGGTTGACATAATACTCTTCTCGCGCAGTGGTTCTGTATAACTAGTTTTTTTCTTTCAAATCCAAATAGGTCACCTCTACAAACCTTTCTTCTTTTGAAGGATCCAATGGTGCAATAAATCTATATTCACCTTATTCAAAATTCATTTTCCTTGTCTTAAGTTTAATCATAGCTTGGTTATCAAATTCCTAATCCAATCCAAGTAATATTGGGTAAGATGTTGTGCCATCTACTATCTCTATCACTTCAAATTCTGCCACAATGCGCACTCCATCCAAATCTACTGTCTCACCTTTAAGCCTTCCAATTGGTAACACAATGTGTTGATTTTCTAGTTTCAAATGGACATGTGAATATCCTAATGTGGGTTCCCCCATACATTTCCATGTCTTCTTGGGAAACATGTTTACTTTAGAGCCTAAATCTAGTATGATATCTCCCATGTTGAAGTCCCCAATGTTGGCATTTAGCCTGAATTCTTTGTTTGTCCTTCTTCTTGTATGAAGATGATTGAATTGGTTTTTCTCTAACTTCCCTTCTACCTCTAGGTTACATATTTCTAGAAGATTTTGTAATACCTTAAAATATGATGGATCATTCAATAACTTAACACAATATTGCAGAAAAGTCTTGATGGTACTTACTTTCTCTAAAGGTGGCCCTTTACTGGTGTGATCCATTGAAGATGGCATATCATACATTGGTGGGTCCTAAGTTTTCTGTGTAACTAATGTAGACATAATATCTTGCTTGAGAATCTCTTGTCTGGCCTCCTTAAATGTTTCCTTTTATTTCCACACGTCAAACTACTTTTGTGGCTTAGTATTCTTCTTTACCCATTGGTGTTGATATGGATCTTGTTTTTCTGCATTGACTCCTATCTTGTCTCCTCCTCAAGTAACTATATTGATGTTTTTCCCACCATCCCTGGCTTCTGCATAAATACACTGGATATTTTGTTTGTTCTGGTTCCTTTCCTCTTGAATCATTCCCAAGAGTGTTCAGAAGTCTTTTGTGTCATGGTCTATTGCACGACAATACATATATATCGCAAGTGGAAGTGGAAAATCCCTTGAATAATGTCTTGGTTGTTGGAAGTTGTGGCACACTACTGTTCCTCTGCCTCATCCTCCAACTTTGTATCCACCTTGATCTCCTTTTTGTGCATTGTATTGCGGTACCTGGTTATACTACGTTGGGTTATATTGTGGCTGCACATTTTTGTACTTTGATTGTGCATTGTGTTTTTGGAGTTACTTCAAACACACCTAGGATTTATTTTTCCTAAGGGTATTCCTTGTTTATTAGTCATAATTAGTCATTATCCAGTCTCCTATATTTTAGGGTAGAATATTCCACCTGGAGAATATTCTCTTTCAGTTGACTCTTCAGTTTGACTAGTTGAGTTGAGTTTAGATGTTGCACTGGTTTTGTCACCATGCAACATTGGGATCATCACCAACTAACTACTCTTTGTTCAATTAGTTACTGAAGACTAGTTAACTAGTTAACTCAGCTAGGTGGCAGTTCACTCCCGTAACTGCCTGAGAGACTAGACTAGGTGGCAATTTACTCTTGTAACTACTGTGTGTATCTAGATCAATCTAGACCACCACTATGGCTCATTAGTTACTCATGTATCCTATATCTATTGTAAATTATTCACTCTTTGAGTGTGGAATACGGTTAATGAGAATTCTTTCCATTCTTTCTCTCTTGCTTCTTCTTTCTCAATTTCTCTCTGCAAATGTGTGTAGTATTTTCTAGCTAGATCTATTATGTGCAGGTTCAACACATTTACATGGTATCAGAGCCGACAGACTACTAAGAAAAAGCTACACCAAATCATTTTTTGCAGGTTCAATACATTTACATGGTATCAGAGCCGACGGACTGCTAAGCAAAAGCTACACCAAATCATTTTTTGTAGGTACTGGAGATTGAAGAAAACATAAAGATGGATTATTCGTCGGAAATACTTCTCACACCTCATAACTATTTGGAACAGAAGCCAAAAAAAATTCTTCATCTTAGATGCAGAGGCTTATACCAAATAACCATGGCAATGGAAGTAGAGCCTGATTCTATCGATGAGAAAAATGACTTTCTCAACAGACAAGATATGGCCATAGGAAGTATCAGCATGTCTGTTTCTCTTGAACTTTTCCATCAAGTATATGAATAATCACAAGGATTAACTCCAAATGAATTATGGACCAGATTGGAGTTTCTATTTGGGAATAAATAATATTGTGAAGATTTCATGCAGGAGGTTGAACAGATAGAGCCAGAAGAGAAGCCATCAGAAGATCAAGCCTCTTATTATGAAGAGACTTCTACAAAAGTATTTGCTGAAATTTGTATTCCATTAATTGAATATTATGTCTACTCCATTTCAGATTTGTTTCCAAAATTCATGTGGAATATATATGGCATACATCTCAAGAGTCACATGCAAATACTTTTTCAAGCACAATGCATGCATCTCAGGAGACAAAAAGGGAGTCGTGCACATCAGACTCAATTATGATATTTTCTAAGAACTATTTGCATAAACAAATTGTATATTTGAATTCCTCTCAGGAAAATATCCAATTTCAAAAAACAAATCGTCCAAAACGTAGTCCGGAAAGTGAAGTTATGGTCGTTTCAAAACCAACAAAATTTCAGCGTTTTTCCGGAAACGGCCGCACGGTTTTCAAAGTTTTATCCAAAATTTATTTGGATATTGTTCATTACAAGAAGAGAAAGTGGATATGTGTGGAAATATCAATGGTGCATATACTTCATCAGATCCGTGCATACATCTACATCTTCAACAA
>JASDQU010560101.1:0-19918 GCA_032191745.1 Picea mariana | reverse complement strand
TTCTAAGTACAAGAATGGCCCCATCAGACATGGCAGTCACGCAAAAGAAACAATTAGTAGTGAAAGAAACATATTATCAGTTGATTGCAGGGAATTTATACAAGTTTGGTGCAAATGGAATATTGAGACGATGTGTGCTAGAACATGAAAGGCCTATGATACTCACAAAAACACATAAAGGGATTTCAAGAGGACATTACGCACGTAAGGCAATGATGCAAAATATTTTGTGCGTAGGGCTATGGTGGCCCACTGTGCATAAATATTTTAAAGAACATTTACAATAATGCGATGTATGTCAAAGAGTGGGAAATCCATCCAGGAGGTATGAAATGCCTTTAAAACCACACGTTATCTTGCAAGCATTTGATAAATGGGCCATAGAATTTGTGGGGCAAATTAACCACAAGCAAGAAGATCAGGGTAAAGGTACATAATCATTGCGACAGAGTGTTTGACACAATGGGCAGAAGAAGCACCAGTCATAGACTGCACCACAGAGACTGCTGCACAATTTTTGTTTGAGAATGTAGTCACACGATTTGGATGTTCATGCATATTACTCAGTGATAAAGGAATACACTTCTTGAATAAAAAAATTGCAGCATCGACTGAGGAGTTTCAAATTCATAATCAAAAGAGTACCCCGTATCATCCTCAAGCTAATGGAACAGTGGGAGCTTTCAATAAAATACTGGGGAATGCTTTGACAAAAATATGCAATGTAGGGAGAGATGATTGGGATTTAAGAGTTCCTGCAGTTTTATGGGCCTACAAGACAAAAAGAAAAAAGTTGACAGGGAGGACACCTTTCAGGTTGTTCTATGGGAAAGAAGCATTGATACCAATGGAGTTTATTCTACCTAGTATACGCATTGCAACGATCACTGATATTTCAGACTCTAGCATAATACAGGAGATATTGTCACAATTGGTACAACTCGAGGAAGATCAGTTTGTCGCAAGTTTCCTTTAGCAAGTTCATAAATCAAGAGAGAAGGCATGGCATGATAGAAACATTAAGCAAAAAAAAATTCAAGTGGGAGATTTGGTATTACTCTATGACAACAAGTTTATGCAATACCCAGGAAAGTTTAGAATGCATTGGTTAAGACCATATATGATTCAACATGTAACAAAGACATGTGTTGCCTAGTTGGAAACCCTGAATGGATAAGTTCATGGAGGAATGGTGAATGGATGTAGGCCAAAAATCTATAGAGACGACTGACAGTTTGTTCCTTAATATGGGTTGCGCTAGAACACATGTATCATAATAACTGTACTGCAATAGAAAGATAAAACACAAAAAAACATATAAAAAATAGAAAAAAGAAGAAAAACAAATAAAAAGTAGATCTAGAAAAAGAAAAAAGATTATAGAGTACAAAGGCATAAGAACTTGAGCAGAAGGAATGATTATCATGCATCAAGATGGAATTGCACTAGTTAAGAATATAATACACAGAAGCGAAAGACCGTGAAGATGCAAACACAAAAGAAAGAACAATTGTGCAATATGGTCTTGACAAGACCGTAAAAAAGGCCTTAAAGAACATAAACGATGACGAAAATGTGGTAATGATAGCTCATAAAGATGTCGTATAATATTAAATGGTAAAAGCCATCGAAAATCACGACATATGGACACTACGAGGAAAAAATCAGACGATAGATTTGATAATAAAGCCGCATTTATTTAACCACTCATCAACCCCGTTGACTGATTGGAAAATTTAGTTAAGGCATGAAGAGATAGGAATAGTTGGAAAGGAGGCACAAAAACAATTGAAGTTCGTCAAGCATAAATCATTGTTACTAAGATATGTATGCAAGTGTGATTGAACCCAGGTGACTTAGATACAAACTACAACCACACCAGAATACCCATAGAGCAAGTAAAGGAACTTGTCGTATGAAACAATGACACCGTTGAAAGTTGGAGTGCCATCAACAACGACATGAAATCAATCAAAATGACCATCAGTTGCACTAGAGGTGGAGGAAATACCTAGAGCTTCGGCTTCGACTTCATAAACAAATTTCCACAGGGACTATGTACCATTGTGAAAATAAAATGCTCCTCACGTTAAAGTACCAATAGATGGAAAATACCCACTGGAAACATCACCAGTTCCACTTAGTGTAAGTGTGGAAGGAGAAATGTTAGGCAAGGTTTTTGCTCTCAAGTTTTTGGATCACGATATCACAAAAAAGTAGAATTTTCCTGAGCTGTCCATAGAAAATTACTTGTGCGCTAAGAGCGTACCGAGCATAGGAGCGATATTGCTGGAAACTCAGATGTGGGAAACATGACTCGAGAAGTCGGGAATACTGAACCTATTGGAGGTTCCACACTTTGGACGTAGCCTGGAAATCAATGTATGTGTTAAGTTACTGCTCAATTGCGTCCATGGAGGGACATTGTGGCTTGACCCACCAGTGTCAATTGATACCACATTGATTGTGCAGATCACAGGGCTACTGAAAGAAAGAGAGGATCCGACCACCTTGTTCAAAAAAGCAAGGGAGAGAGCCCTATCAGAAGCAATGAAGGAGAAGTTTCACACCTTCAAGGGGGGAATGAGATTGGATGTCACGAACATCAATGATAACAGTGTTTATTTTTCATCGCAGGTGTTGGCATGCAAATTACTGCGCAAGTGCCATAAGGATGAAGTACCAACTGTAGTGATCGTAGCCACATAAAAATGCTCAGAGTGGGTCCAAATGAACTGGGCCACCTTCTTGGTGAATCAATATTCGACAAAATTTATCAAGGTCCAAGAGAAGGGTACAAAATTTCATTATGCCTGGCTTTTGATTTTTATTGCACTGATGGGATGGAAGGAACCGGGTTATTACCTGTTATAACCCTAAATTTCTCTACACATGCATACCTGGCATTTGGCCCTCTTACTTACATTCTTTCCCAAGTCATCACTGAGTTTCTCTTCTAGAAAACCAAATTTTTAAATATGTACGCACCCTGCTCCACTACTTCCCACGTACATATGCTTTCTGCACCACTACAACCCGCGTATGCTTGCAAAAGTTGCAAGGAATTCGTTGAGATTACGGGCTATTGGGTAGTTTCCCAACTAATCCACTGTCTACAACCCATCACCCAACCGAATAACCATCCTTTTGTCATATAAAAGGAGGTGTTGGAGTCTCATTCCACATCTAGACATAAGAATAGTGAAACTCTGCCCATTTCACATCCCCTCCTTGCCCCAAGCATTTGTAGCCTTGTTGTGAGAATTGCCTCAGAATTCCTCATTTTTCCCTTTTTCCTCCATAAGAACCCATTCCATTTCCCAAGAAGGTTGAGAGGAGAAAGATACGTAGAGGTGCACTTGGAGCTTAGTGAAGAGGATCCCAGACCAGGTTCGAGGAGTAGTAGCCGACTTTGGTCGTAAGTGATCATTGTATTATCAATAAAATAAGTATTTTTCCTGTCCCAAAACATGACGTGTCGAATGTTTTCATTTGTTTTATGTTTGTATTCTAACATATAACCCTTATTTATGTATGAAATGTATGCTTGTAGCTTTCTTTTTGTTTGTCTTTGAATGCAGGCCATCCTTGGGAGGAGGTTTGCAGTCAGCGAAGCCTTCAAGCGCAAGAGAATCATCACCGGACACAGAGTAATGATACAGTTACCCGATCCTTCTCATTTTACTTTTTCTTGCATAAGTCTGGGGTATGTTTGGGGTAGTTAGAAAAGTAGGAGACTTTTAAATGGTTATTGATTTGCCTACAATGTAAACCCTGGTGTAGCCATAGGGGGGTTTTTCCCACTAGCAGAACTGACGACCATACTAGGGAAGCCTCTAGGGTTTTTTTTGGGTGTTTGATTGGTTTTATACCTTTTGAGTTTATTTTTGAGTCTACTGAGTCTTTAAGGGATTATGGTCACTTGTTGGTGCCATACTAGTTCTCCATGCCCTGTCAATATGTCTATCTTATTTCTTTTTTCAAGAAATATAGAGGTGTACGCACCCTACTATGGGTCAACCCACGTACATATGCACCCTGCGTTATAGACAACCTGCATACATACACAGGATGCTAAAGCATCAATAGCGTACCTGTGTCAAGAAATTGTTTTTAAGAAGAGGCAGTCAACCTCTTCCCTGATGGAAGTTTTACTTCTCAGGGTTTCTTGATTAAGTGCAATGTCTCTAGTTTTTACAGTCAAAGCTTGGGTTAGATGTCAGTTTGCTTGTCTTTTTAAAAGATTTCTTCTGTTTAATTTCAAAAGGGTTTTTAGGTGAGTCTTTGAGTTTTTGATCAGCTTGTTTTGTGTCTTTAGTGACTCCCTGCAATCCGCAGTGGGCTAGAGGTCAGTTTCAGTCTTGTCTGGTGTTTCTTTAACCCCCTTTCATTTTCTTTAAAGAAAAAAACAAATTTAGTTCAAGTTTTTCTTGTTTGAAGCATTTCCAAAAAAAAAAAAAAAGATTTCATTCCTTAGATTGGTAAAGTAGTTAGGGTTAGTTATTTTACTTGAAAGGAAAAAGAGTTCAATTTTTAAGTTCTTTACTAATTTCTTAGAACATTAAGTAGCTCATAGTTGAGCGAAATTTCGTTTTAGGTTTTCCTTTTAAATATCTTGAAAAAAAAAAGTTAGTTCTGACAAGTTGGTTTAAAGAGTTAGTTGCAAATATTTATTGTTAACTAGAAGTAATTTTTCTTTTAGTTTCTTTTACTTCTCCTCTTTTCGTCTCTCATACACATCACTAGTTTCACTACCATATCCTTTCAGTTAAAACAAGCTATTTAAAATGAACGCTAATTAAAATTAACTAGACTTTTATGTTTGTAGGGTCAATCAACTAGTTTAGGCTAGAGCCTTGAATTAGGTTGGAGATGAAACTCTTAAAGGCTTATAAACAAACATTGGAGTCAGAGCTAGGGAGCGTAAAAGTCCAGTGACGTAAAAGTTATCCTGGACCCCCCTGTAACACAGGTGATAAACACGAGGTCGCGTGAGGAAAGGTAGCGGAGATAAACCCTCCAAAGTCGGACCAAACGTAGTGGGGAACACATATTGAGGACTTGTTGTGGGATACTGTCAGTTGCATTTACCTACGGAGCTTCGTGGACCTCAAATCCATTCGAGATCCTCAGTTGTCTTCCAGACCACTTGCTTTATATACCCTCGGTAGGTTTCGGATCTGTTATCCAGCTCATTGCGGTCCACTTGACTGTCGACTATACCCTCCTGGTGACTGTTTACGAGCTGACAACTTAGTTTCCTTGATTCTAGGGACTTACGCAGGTGACTGCGGGGGTATATCATGGTACCTAGGGTAGACTTCGGGTCACACTTTGAAGAGTATACCTGGAAGGTGCTTCCGTGTTCGAGTTTTACTTTCACCGGTAAGTTTCTCTAGTGTTGGCTAGTGTAACTGTTCTTCCTACTAGTTAGTCGTTTGCTTGATTTTCCTTTAGGAACTTTTAGTGTGTGCTCTTTTCTCCTTATTTTTCCATAGTGAGTTAGTTAGTCGTTGCTTTGAGTTTCTGACCTAAGGTGGTATACCACACACTCCGTCGGTCTTGAGGAATTTTCGGTCTTCCTCTTAGAAACATGGAGCCACCTCTTTATAGGTATTGTTTTGATAACATTGGTTCACCGGAGTCAGTGTGTGATAATTTTACGAACTTGAAAGATCCCGCAAGGGGAGAACTTGTGCATAAGATATTCATGGAAAAAGTTACTAACGATACCAAACAAGGAACCCCTTCACAAGGGGATTCTTGTGCTTTTCCTTTCTTCGTAAACATTGGTGTCCCTTTGATGGCCAATTTGTACATTCCTGGGTTGAATGTGGGACTATCGGTTTGGTTGGGTACCATTCCAAATGTTTTGAATGATCTTGATGCTTCTCAGTTAAGCACTTTATGTCATGGGCACCATGTTGATGTTCCTTCTTTAACAAATTATTCTTCTCCTCCTTCTCCCACCTATGGTGAAAGTATAGTTACTAGTAACCAGAAGTCTAAATGAAATAGAAAGAGGAAGAATAGAAAGAATAAGTCACCAACCTCTGCAATTCATGTTGGAGATATTTCCTCAACCTCTGCAAGTCATGTTGAAGATCAACACCCAGGCTCTGCAAGTCATGTTGGGGGAAAGCACCCAACCTCTACAAGTCATGTTGGGGAAACAATTCAAGTTCCTGCTAGTCATACTGGCGATAGGTCTATAGCCTCTATGAGTCATTATATCGACCAATCACGAACCTGTGCAAGTCATGTTGGAGATGTGGAACAATCCACTGTTAGTCATGCTGGGGGCATTGATTTTGTTGAGAAACCTAGATGGATAGGACGTAGTCCTAAGTTCCCTTGTAAGCTTTGCAAGGGAGATTACCTTACTCATTTATGCCCTGGCCATCCAGAGGTACGAATATTGTGGTCCTTGTCTGCAAGCTCTTCTAATTCTGAGTCTTTTGAGGTTTCCTCACACTCTATTCAGCCAGTGATTGAGAAAGTGGTCACGCCGATTCAGTCTTTGGCTGATCCCACTCCTCTTTTGGGGGGTGATGTGCCTATAGACCATGTTGTCTCACAGCCTATTCAACTAGTGGTTGAGAAAGTGGTCACGTCGATGTAGTCTTCGGCTGATCCCACTCTTCTCTTGGGGAGTGATGTGTCTACCGATTATGTTTTAGCATTTTCAGTTTAGTACTTTCAGAACAAGGGGGAATTCCGCTCAATTCGAGCACACCCCCTCCAATCCCTAGGATGGTTTCCTTTGATTGGAATGACCTTGTTGAGCCTCATCTTCCTTCTTCTGCACCTTTTCAAATAAGGGTTGAAGTTAATTCATCAAACATTTATCAATGTATTGTGGATGAGGGAGCCTCTGCAAGTATTTTATCCTCCTCGATTTGGAATTTCTTGGGATCTCCTGAGCTTGTGTCTGCTTCGCATGAGATGTTGGATTTTGACATATGTCCTAGTGAATATTTGGGGGTTCTTCCTCAGTTACCTATCTCGTTAGGTGGAAACACTATCCATTTGGATTTTATAGTGGTGCAAGGCTCGTTAGATTTCAATATGCTTCTCAGGCATGATTATATATATGCTATGAATGTTGTGGTGTCTACGCTTTTTTGGGTGATGCATTTCCCTCATAATGGAAGAATTGTCACTATTGACTAGCTAACATCTGATAATTACCATCCTAATTCGACGTTATTTTAGGCTACCCCTTTATATGTTCCTAGTGTTTGTCTAGACTCTACCCCGCCATGGGTTAATTATGTGGCGTCTTATCCTTGATGTTCAATTGCTTCTAAGAATGAACCTGTGTAATCATGTTTTCTTTCTCAAGACTTGGTCTCAACAATTGATACTTTGGTTTATCCAATGGGGGCATGGGATACCTTGCTTCCCCCTCTTCGTACAAGTGATCTCGTCGATATTACTTGAGAAAAGTAACCTCTTGGAGTCTTCTTTAAGCCCTTTTTAGAAACTCTCTAAACATGAAAATATTGCCGAGCGATCTTGTTGTCCTTCACGCTCACCAAAATCAAACTTGAAGGAACGTCTGTCCAACGTTAGTTTACCCATTTTTCGGTTTGGATGGTCAATTTTACGAACAAAGGTATACTCTAGGAACTTCAGTTTGCTAGAAGAGTATTCTCAGGTATACGTTTAACCCTTTTTCGGGCCTGAGGGACTAAATTTACAAAAAAGGAACCCCCACAGAGTCCATAGTTAAGCTCTTTTCAGACTCCCTAAAATTGAAAAGATCGTCGAGTGACTTTGTTCCTTTACACTCGTTTAATTGGTCCAGATAAACATCCCCCACAGAGTCCATAGTTAAGCTCTTTTCAGACTCCTTAAAATTGAAAAGATTGTTGAGTGACCTTGTTCCTTCACACTCATTAAATTGGTCCAGAAGAACATCTACTGGCATGAGTTTACCCCTTTTTTCGACCTGTAGATTAGGGAGGAAAAAGGTACACCTCGGGAGATTCGTCTCACTGGGAGAGTTCTCCTTAGTAAATTTTATACTTTTTCGGGCTAAGGAGACTAAATCTAGAAAAAGGCAGTGAGTCCATAGTTAAGCTCTTTTCAGACTCCTTAAAATTGAAAAGATTGCCGAGTGATCTTATCTGTGTCAAACTCGTTAAAATGGTTTTGAATAGACATCTTTTCGGTGCAAGTTTATCCCTTTTTCAAACTGACTAGACTATTTTTGAAAAAGGTACCCCAATGGAGTGTTCTTTTACGTTTTTTCAGACTCTCTAAACGTGAAAAACTACCGAGCTTACCTTCTCTGGGCTCATGAAAAATACATTGAAGGGGGTTTCATCGTGTCCTTTTAATCACATTTTCATCTCTACATATTTGGCCTAATTTCGGCTCCATGTTTCTCTCAACTGAACCTTTGAAGGATGCCTTATACGCAAGCCTTGTAGCACTTTGCCTCTGCGACCTAACACCTTGACCCATGGAGGAATTTTCCCGAGTGTCTTTTTCCTTCATATGTCTCCTTGCTCTGAGCATTAGTGTGTTCCTTGCTCCTGGAATTAGTATGCTTGCGACACTCATTCCTCCTTTATAACGTAGCATTCTTTTATTCTTTTTCAAGCTCTTTAAAAAATTGAAAGAGACAAAAAAACAAAAATACCCAAAAAGAGGGGACAAGAAATATATATTCTTTTTTGGCAACACAATGAGTCGCCCTTGGACAAAGCACATCCTTCCGTTTGTTCGTCAAGATTTGGGATCTAATATGACCTTAGGAATTTTTTCTCACTACATAGAGTTGTGTCCTCCTCCGTTTGGTTACTCTTCCAAACATATGGAGAGTTTGTGTTGCCTCCTGCATCGTGAACTTATGTCAATGTCATGCTTCTTGAGTCTGATCATATTTCATGATCTTTTCCAAGGGAAGTTTCACCTAGCCTGAGTTGGCCTTTCTACAGTTTGTCTCTTTCCCTCATGCTCGACCATCCCAAAAGTCCAATCAAGTCCTTGTTCGAAATCAATGAATTTCTCTGCCTGATCATCGAGATCCTATTGTCTTTTCCCAATGAGTCGTCGAAGACCTCTGGGTAGTGAATTCATACACTCATATTGTACTCCTACCCAAGTTTTGAAGATCTTGAAGTTGTTTCTTGAGCTTTGAAGACCTCATCTTCAACCATTAGGTGTTATTGGCTTCTTGAAGATGGATACTACACTTGTATATCTTTGATTTTGAGATGTAGATCCATTGTGTATTGCTCGCGGATACACTTTATATAGTTATATGACATGGATATGTAGTGTATTTGATTGGCAACCATGATTTATTTCATCCCGAGCATGGGTATGCCCACCTCGGAGAAACAATTGTTATTTTTGCAGATGGCACCTCCCGAACTCTGGTCCCGGGCTCACTCGTTTCATACATTGGTGAAGATTTTGTAATGTATTTCGGCCATCGGATTCTCTTCTGACCTCACAAATTAGGGGGCATTTGTTATAACCCTAAATTTTTCTACACATGCATACCTGGCATTTGACCCTCTTACTTGCATTCTTTGCTAAGCCATCATTGAGTTGTTCTTCTAAAAATCCAAAATTTTTAAGATGTATGCGCCCTACTCCACTATTTCCCGCATACAACCCGCGTACATACACATGTTGCACCACTACAACTCATGCATACTTGCAAAAGTTGCAAAAATTAAAAAGTTGCAAGGAATTCATTGAGATTACGGGCTATTGGGTAGTTTCCCAACTAACACCGCCTATAGCCCATCACCCAACCGAATAACCATCCTTTTTTCATATAAAATAAGGTGTTGGAGTGTCATTCCACATCTATACATAATAACAATGAAACTCTACCCGTTTCACATCCCCTCATTTCCCCAAGCATTTGCAGCCTTGTTGTGAGAATTTCCTCATAATTCCTCATTTTTCTCTTTTTCCTCCATAAGAACCCATTCCATTTCCCAAGAAGAAGGTTTAGAGGAGAAAGATACGCGGAGGTGCACTTGGAGCTTGGTGAAGAGGAGCTCGGACCAGGTTCGAGGAGTAGTAGTCGACTTTGGTTGTAAGTGATCATTGTATTATCAATAAAAGAAGTACTTTTCCCGTCCCAAAACATTATGTGTTGAATGTTTGCATTTGTTTTATGTTTGTATTCTAACATCTAACCCTTATTTATGTATGAAATGTATGCTTGTAGCTTTCTGTTTGTCTATCTTTGAATGCAGGCCATCCTTGGGAGGAGCTTTGCAATTAGTGAAGCCTTCAATCGCGAGAGGATCGTCACCAGACGTGGAGTAAAGGTACATCTACCTGATCCTTGTCATTTTACTTTTTCTTGCATAAGTCTGGGGTATGTTTGGGGTATTTAGAAAAGTAGGAGACTTTTAAACCATTATTGGTCTGCCTACATTGTAAACCATGGTGTAGCCATAGGGGGGTTTTTTCCGCTAGCATTACCAATGCATGATAACAAATGGTAGAGGTAATATGGTCGTGCAGTATGCCAACTTTTGGCACACGCTAAACAAAAGGAGGAAACAAGACAATAATGTTACATTTTACGTACACGTTGACTCAATCAAGTATATAATAGAAAATACATCACACATCTCAACTGATACAATAGAAACCTACAAAGATATTGTGCGATTCAAAGCACATCTGCACCACATGTACGTGCAAGCGAAAGAAGGACCCTGCCCACCAGTGGATGCTAACCAACTACATGTTGAAAACAAAGGATGTCTCCCTGATCGCTAATGATTGGGAATATGGGTGAAAATATCTAGCAGAACAAACAAGCCAACCGAGAGATGAAGAAGAACAAGACAAGGATGATGAAGCACTGGGAGAGGGGCAAGGGAATGACCAAAGCAATGGAATAGGAGATACACTTGGGCTATCAGTAAGAGAAGTCCAGTCCCTAGTCCCCATAGTAGGATAAAAATGAAAAGATAAGTGGAAGGAGCCAACAAGAGGTGTGCGCAAGAAGACCAAAGCACACAAGGTACTCCCAGTTTACAATGTGATCAATAATGACATGGACCGAGTTGACTACCAAGTACAAGACACTGCAGAGGAAGTCAGTGAGGAAGCTACGAGGAAACAAGTAGAACAACACCAGAAGGTGCAGGGTCAGTTGATAACGTAAAAACAACTCTTGGAAGCAGCTCAAATAACACGAGAGCATAGGTCAGGAGGAGGAATGTCCACAAGTTTTGTAGAGGAAGCGGGGTTTGTTAATCAAGTCTTGGACGAGCTAGCTACTGGGCGCATATCATTACAAATCGAGACAGATGCAATTGAGTTCCCAATGGTAGAAATGTAAGAACAGATGAATACACCGATCCGCTTGAACATATTGGTGTCACGGATGCCCATACACATATTACAAATCTTGCAAATAGGCATGTTGCATGAGATTAGGCTTCGAAGAGATGAAGCACACCGTGAACTGACCAAAGTACAAGATGAAAGGGCTCAATTGCAGCAATAGTATGAAACTATTCTACAACAAAAGAGCTCATTGGAAGGGAAAGTGGAAGGAGTAAGGAAGGAAAAGAATGAGGCCGAGGAAAGGGCTAGGAAATATTTAAAGGAAAAGCATGAAGCTGAGAGTATGGCACATAATACACAAGCGGTCATCCAAAAGTTGTACAAGGAAATGCCAAAAGTCTTTATAGTAGTAGAGGCTACTATGGAAGAGAAGGTATTGAATATTGGTGAAGTCATCAAAGACTTTTGATCAAATATTGAGGACCTACAATTGTGAAGTATGCTGGGAAAACCACTGTAGGAATGAGTATGAATAATGAGAATGACAAAGACAGTCGTGGCCGACATCAAGAAAGTGGAGGAATAATGCACCAAACTATGTGAGGAAAGTGCACAAAGCTGGACAGATATGGTAGAATATTTAGAGATGAAGGTCGTGGAAGCCAAATTAAGAGAATCTTATAGCACTGACCATGCAAAAAGTCGAAGAGATTGTAGAAACATAGGCAACTATAATAAGGGAAGTTGCAACAACTAAGGAAGCCTCCCAAAAGTTCACCCAAGGATGGAGGAACACACAACATGCCTAAGTGGCTTGGGACGAGCCACATGTGAGTGTTAGGGACTTGTTGGATAGGAATTATGGAAATAAGATTCATGAAAAATCCTAAGTATAGAAGATGTGCACAGAAGAAGAAGGAAGAATAGGGAGTGCGCAGTTGAGGTACATTTAGGAGTACGATGCATAGTGAGAAGAAGAAAGAAGAAGAAGAAAGCAAGAGAATAAAGCGAGCGAAAAGGAAGGATGACATCCTGACATGCTAAAGGTAGAAGGACACACAAAAGAAGGAAGGACAAAAGTCAGAGTGAAAAAGCAGCATGCAGACAAAAAATCAGGAAAAGCAGCCTGAACAACAAGTCAACTTGAGTTATCATGTATTGTAATAGGGTTTTGGGATGAACAAAGTAGGGTTTTAAGCCCTAGAACTTATGTATAAATACGTAATGGGTTGGGAGAATATGGGTTTTGTGTTGTTGAAAAAGAGAGTGATAGAATAGATTGAGAGGAAAAGAGTCTATGTCTGAGTGTTGAGGAGATGTTGCAGAGACATAGAGAGAGGCTTGCAATCCATAACGACTAGGGTAGGAGAAGGAAAGGATAACATGATGTATATTTGTAAAGCACAATGCGCAAGCCTGAGGCAATTTCATAAAGAATAATAAAGAAGCCAGTCGTGGACATAGCCCAAATTTGGGTGAACCACGTTAGCTACTGTGTTTTTGTGTCTTTTATGTGAATGATCATGGATACTTTCTTGATGCATGCTAGATTAGACTTATTCTCTATGTGATCATTACGCAATAGTTATGACTAGTACAATAATGGGTTTATGTTGTTATCTGGAATATAATGGTAATATAAATTTGAATTCACTAAGTAGCTAATGAAGAACAAATATAGAACAATGCACACACAACCAATAAGTAAGAATGAATGGAATGATCACCTCCCATTCCCTCACTACTGCAGAAACCTAGTTCCCACAGTCCCAATAGATACCTCGGGTGAGACTTCATATGCATGCAGGTTATGCCAAAAGGGTTGGTGTCTGAAGGGTTTTGTTGGTCAAGATAATTTGAACCTAGGGTCTTACAATTGTATGCAATGCCAACAATAATTGTCAAGGGGATGGATGAGCAGGAAAGTTGGTTAGGATTTTCATGCTCTAGGAAGATTTGGGAGTTGCATGTGGACACGTAAAGTGCGTGGGTCTTTCGTTCACTGAAGAGAGTGAAGTAGAGTAGTAGATAAAGAGAGAGTAGAAAATTGTAATAGAGAGTTCATGACTGTAACATAGAGTCGAATGGAATAGAAAGATAGAGTTCCATGTCTAGTTTTGTCTAAAGTCTTGCATTCATCTGTAATAGAGTGAGTTTTGTGTATGAATGAAGGAAAGAAAGGAGATAGCATGGCACATATCTATGTTATGACTGTTGTATGAGTCCAGAGCTTTTGGTGTAGACCTTTGTTATGATTTTTGTATTTGAATGTATCTGAAATGAATGAATGAAATACAAAGTCCTTTCTCTCTGCAACCTGATGTGTGTTAAGGCTTGAATATATATATTATTTACTTTCTGATGCACAATAATATGTTATTTAGTTATGTATTAATGAATGAATGTACCTATTCTCAAGAGGCTTTCTCGTATGCACTATCCCTTCACATCCGACACAAGACTATCGGTCTCTGTAATTCTCATGGCTTCTTGGGTGAGACCTTCTTCACTCCTATACTAAAGATTCAATATGTCAATGCCTTGGGGTTCTTTTGGTCAAATATTGATGAACCCTAGGTGTTGAACCCCTCAACAAGAGAGTGTTCAGACCCAATAAATGGTTCTATTGTCGGGACCTAAAGGTTTTGTATTGCATGATGAAGGGGAGAAATGAGGTGGAAATCGTCTTGAGAAGAAATATAAGGCTAGTTATATAAAAAGGAGGATGAGTTCGCATGACAAGAGACCAAGAAATTGATAAATGACGTTAAAATATGGAAATAGAGGTGTATCTATACATATTTGCATGAAGTTTTCTTTGTCAATTTTCCTTGTTTGTTGTATGAATGGTTGAAGAGGTAGAAAGCTATATTAACACTATTATGAGGGTCCAAGAACTGATGGTATGGGACTAGAACATAGTTTATAAACTGAAATATGTGGATAACATGTGGGATAAAGCCATTGAATTCTCATATGACTAGGTTAAGGAAGGATACATCAGCAAAGTTCGTCATGGAATACATTGATTCTTTTAGTGAGGATGAAAGAAAGTTTACAGACGGTCCAAGAAAGATATTGTTGGAGGAGATCCCCCTGTGGATCAAGATGTTATTTGTGGAGAAGGGGTTGATTCATATGGAGCCTGATAGGATGGTTGAGTAAACCCCTCTTGCGTAGAGGGGGGAATGGAGAGAAGGGGGGGAAAGAGAGAGAAAGTGGATCCAGTGGGAGGGATCTAGAAGATGTTGAGATGATCCAAGAGGATCAGAAATGCTCAAAGAGGTCTAGGAGGATCCAGAATGCTCATAGAGGTCCAAAAGGATTCAAAATTGCTCAAAATTCAATCATCCTAAATTATTTCGAAAACACCATCAATGCGTAGATCTCAGCGATAACTTTCCAATTACACAAAAATCGCCTCAAATAAAGTTCATATGAAAAATTTATGGACGGTCAAAGTTCATGTCAGCCGGGTCAAAATTCAAAGTTAAAGGGGTCAAGGTGACACGTGTCACCATTGCAAACGTGACACATGGCATGATCATACAATTGTACGACAATGACATGGCCACATCCCAAGGTGCCATGTGGCATGATCGTATGTTGATTGGGAAGGTGTTTTGGCATATCGTACATACAGGTGGACCGATCATTTATCGACATGTGGTAGAGATCGAACAATGAGAGGCTTCCATGTGGCAACTTCCCATTGGCCATTAATGGGCAATGTTTATCAAAATTTGTTGGAGCCCGAAGGATTGAACTAGGTCTTTTGCTAACCAAAACAATGACCTAACCATCATACCATCACATTGTTTCTTAACCATTAGTGGCACCATTTGTATTTAAGTTTGTGTAATGGTTTAGTTAGCAGAAAAAAAGGGGCTGAGGGCCTAAGCCCTCGACCCCAGTTTTATGTATTGTAATGTGACCATAACACTCGCATGGAGGTCATTAAACAAATGTCATCGCATGTTAATATAACATATGGTTATAACTTATGCCATACGGTTATAACCACACCATGAAATTATGACATGGTCGATGGGGTTTGACACTATGACCTACCACATATATGCCAACAAACTTAACCAATGCACCAAAGGTGTGGGGTTTTTTTAGAACCTTCCTAACAAAATAATTAATGTCGACTGATGGTTTCAAATGGTGGTTAAGGGGTCTGTGCCCTATTTAATGGTGCATGTTTCGAGAATGGGTGGAGACTCATGATTATGCATAGTATGGTCTCGAAGTATGTGCTCAAGGGTATCTAGAATTGGAAGTTGCACTGTAATGCATGCCACAGGGTTCTGACACAAAATTTTAAGAAATTTATACTCATTTTTCATGATTTTTCGCAAGGAATTTAGTGGTGTACTCTATTTTTTAGTTTGAGAAATGCAGAAAAAGGTCATTGTAAAACACAAGAATTCAAGCATTAATAAAGAGGTCTCTATTGGAAGCAGACTCAAAGACGTAGCCCAAATCAGCTGAACTCTATTATCAAACTTGTGTATGTGATTTTAATATTGTTGTTCTATTTATGCTCAGTTATTTTGCAAGTTATTTATCTTCAAAGTGTAGTTGCATAGATAAGTTAATTCACATATCAATTTCATACAATCAAGCAATCATTTCTATTTCGAAGGTCAAGTAGATGTTTATATGTATTAAAGATTAAATAACATCTAAGGATTTTTTGGATCAAGTTGGTATAAGAGCCGGTTTGACAATTGTTTGTGAGTGAATGCATACAAGATCCAAATCCAAGAGGAGAGAAGAAAAAATTGCAAGTTACAATCTAGGTATTAGCTCAAGAAGTTTTACTCATAAAAAAGAAATGTCTTTGCTGAGAAAATTGGGTCCTTACAACTTCGAAGATGATTTCTTCGAGGATTTTAATTTAATGAAAGACATGGTGTAAGAAATGTATGAGGGAAAAGAGAAGGACAAGGAGGAAGGCATGTCAAAAAAAGTTGAACCAATCAAAGAGGAAGGAGGAGGTAATGAAGGTGGTACTTCATAACCCTCCTTACCATCATCCTCATCATCATCTTTTTTTGAGGGAAGTAAACATTCTTCTCATAAAAAGAAGATCTCTAAGAAATCTGGTCATAATTTGCCTTATTAAAATTGGATGTAAAGTTTGAATTTCCGATATATGATGGAGAATTGAATGTCGAGAAATTGGACAATTGGATCAAGCAAATAGATGTACATTGCAAGGTTCAAAAGGTCATGGAAGATGCTGCAAAAAAAAAAAAATAGCTTCTCTTTGACTAAGTGGCACAGCCTTAATATGGTTGGAGAGTAAGATATGTTCTTTTCTAATGTTTGGGTTCATTTTGGGCTGCCTAAATCTATTATATCATATCGAGACTCTCTCTTTTTGGGAAATTTTGTCTCATTTATGGGAGATCATGGGCACTAAGTTAAATAAGAGCACAACTTTTCATCTGTAAATAGATGGAAAAACAGAGGTGGTCAACAGAACAGTGGTACATCTACTCCAAGGATATTGTAGCAAGCATCCTAAGTTATGGGATGAGCAGTTTCCTTATGTTCAACATGCCTATAATCATGTCATGCATCCTTCTACTCAGAAAAATCCTTTTAAAGTATGTTTGGGGTATTTTCCTAAATCACCTATTGAATTTTCTTTTGGAGAAGTAAGTAAAGAACATGGACAAGATGATACAGATAAAGCTCAAGGTTCATTCAAAAGATCCAACAGGTACATCAAGAAGTACATGAACAGTTAGAGAAAAGCCAAGCTAAATATAAGGAAAGGCAAGACAAACATCAGGTTGATCATCAATTTGAAGTCAATGATCAAGTATGTTTACATATTAGCAAGGATAGAATGAAGGGTGAAGGTAAAAATATAAGGCCAATCCGATATGGTCCATTCAAGATCTTGGAGAAGATTGGTAATAATGCCTTTCATTTAGATCTACCATCCTGCATGAAAATGTATTCAATGGTAAATGTTGAGAATTTGAAACTTTATGAGCCGCCTATGATTATGGATGAAGATGAAAGTATTCAAGTTCCAACAGTTGATGATTTTTCTCTAGAGTATTTGGACAAGCTACAGGAATATGTTATTCTTGACAGAATAATCAAGACTTCACAGTGAGGTGATGTGGAATATATTCGAGTTGGTCTTAAAGGGGTAAAACCAAGTAAATAAAAATAGATGGAGATCGGAAGGGTGAGGGAGATTTAACCTCACTTAGTTATTGAATAATCAAAACTTTTGGTGGTGCAAAAGGCTTCCAATGGGTAGGCACGATCCAGGAGGATCATGAATGCTCACAGAGGTCTAGGAGGATCTGAAACGCTCATAGAGGTCCAGAAGGATTAAGAAATTATCAAAATTCAGTCACCCTAATCTCTCTCGAAGATGCCATCAATACATAGAGCTCAGGGATAGATTTCAAACGGTGCAAAAATCACCTCAAACAGAGTTCGTATGCAAAAGTTATGGCCGGTCAAAGTTCAATTCAACTAGGACAAAAGTCAAAGTCAAAGGGGTCAAGGTGACTCGTGTCACCACTACAAGGGTGACACATGGCATGGCCATACAATAATAAAACAATGACTTGGAACACCCCAAGGTGCCACGTGGCATGATCACACGTTGACTGGGAAGGGTTTTGGCATACCGCACATACAGGTGGACCGATCATTTATCGACATGTGGTAGAGATCGACCAATGAGAGGATTCCATGTGACAACCTCTTGTTGGCCATTAATGGGTAATGTTTATCAAAATTTGTTGGAACCTGGAGGATTGAACCCAATTCTCCTACTAACCAAACCAACGACCTAACCATCATACCATCACTTTGTTCCTTAACCACTACTGGCACCATTTGTATTTAAGTTTGCGTAATGGTTTAGTCCATGAAAAAAAGGGTCCAGGGCCTAATCCCTTGACCCTGGTTTTATGCATTGTAATGTGACCATAACACTCATGCGGAGGTCGTTAAACTATTTTCATTGCATGTTAATATAACATATGGTTATAACTTATTCCATACAGTTATAACCACACCATAAAATTATGGGATGGTTGATGAGGTTTGACCTCGCGACCAGCCACATATATGCCAAAAAACTTAACCAATGTGCCAAAGGTGAAAGGTTTATTTAGAAACCGCCTAACAAAATACTTAATGCCGACCGGTGGTTTCATATGGTGGTTAAGGGGCCCGCTCCCTATTTAATGGTCTGCAGATTGAGAAGGGTTGGACACTCATAATTATGTAGAGTATGGTCTCAAAGTACATGCCTAAGAGTACCTAGACTTGAAGGTTGCATCGTAATGCATGTCGTAGGGTTATGACATGGGATTTTAAGAACTTTCTACTCAGTTTTCACGATTTTTCGTAAGGAATTCAGTGGTGTACTCTATTTTTGAGTTTGAGCAATGCAGAGTGTTGGAGCCGCTTTTGTTTTTTCTAGCCCGTCTCGAATTTCATGTCTTAATGTTAGAAATTGAAATACGGTTTTCGTATTTTCCACCTAAGGTTTCAAAATCTCTGAAGTCTTATCACACAAGTAGTGATAATTATTGTACTCTCGAGGTGAGTTCTACTTTTCGGCGAAATTTTTTCCCCCTTTTGTTCTACCTCGGGATTTCGTATGTTGGATGCTATAGATCACGTAGTTCACAAGTCCCGAGCAACGAAACGACGAAATCGTTTTAAATTTTTACCCTGGGCAGTAACGGGAGTAAAATTCTCCTAAATCACGATTAAACATCATCGGGTTTTCGCGCCTCGGAATTCACTAAATCCAAAATTATTATTGTTGTAACCCCGATAGCTGAAACCACAAAATCCTTATGTTAGTAACCCGTGTCAAGGTTAAAAATAAAATATAATCCATGGTTAAGTTCTGTCGGAAATTTGCCACTCGGCATGTTCTCTTTTAAAAAACTACCATGTCTATGCCCGAGTCGCGAAGTTGAGATAAAGATATGAACATAATTAATTAAACAGTTAATCCGAGTTTATCCTCCCTTTTAATTAAAATGTATCATCGCGATCTCATGGTTTCGCAGCTTGGCATGCAAACTTCCCGGAAACTATACCTTCGAAGCTCTGAGTCACGATATGGCGAATATAAATAATTACGTAATTAATTAAGTGCTTAATCACAATTACGTTTTTATTAACCTAAGCCAATCATTGCAATTTTAGGTGTTAGAGGTTCAAAGGGGTGAAGCAAACTTCCCGATACAATGAGTACCGAAAGATTAATTAACTTCGGTAAAACTAGATTAATTAAGCTAAATCAATATCTTTCGTGTTTTGATGCTTGCACAGTTTACGAAGCAGTCTTAATTCTTCCTTACGCCAACTAACATTTTGAACCGCCAAAATTTATGGCATCAATTAGAAATAAGGCGAATCGACAAATAAAGATTGGGTTTTTATTGCTAAATTTATTTCTAAACATGATTTGACAGATCTGTTCTAAAAAGTATCGAGTTTTCGAATATATGGAGTTGTTATTCATTATAAAAAATTTATTTCTATATTATGCAGAGCACACTTTCTCAGCGAGCTAACTTCTGTATGTATACATATTTTTATCGCAGAAGAGTTAAAGCAGGTTCTCCCG
>JASDQU010560100.1:29815-40273 GCA_032191745.1 Picea mariana | reverse complement strand
GTAAAAAACAATTATAGCCCAATTGTTTTTTTAAAAGGTGGAAAAAACCAAAAAAATTTAAAAACATATATACAAAAACCCCAAATTAAAAAACCTAGAATAAAAAATTTAATAAAAAATAAAAAATAAAAATTAACAAAAAAAAGGTTAAAACACCTTAAAATTACAACAAAAAAATTAAAATTTATATAAAAAAACTTGAAAAATAAAATTTAAACTAAAACAAGTTCATAAATATCTAAAAAAAATCAAATTTATATAAAACATATAACACACACATATATATGTGTGTGTGTGTTATATATATATATATATATATATATATATATATATATATATATATATATATATATTTGATGATGATTATGATGATGATGATGATTAGTGTCCACTAAGACTAAATTGGTCTATCGGACCTTAAGAGGGTAAGTGATTACTTGTGATTCTTTAGAATTTTGTTTATGTGCTCGAAAAACATTAAGAGAATATTTCCAAGTGTTGTTCCTGAGTTTATACTTAAGGCTCAAAGCATAATGTCAGGCATCAGGAGATAAGGAAAATTTTGAAGTATGTTTTTTCTACCTCAATTATGTGAGAAAAATTACTTAAATTGAATTAATAGTATAACAACTCAGAGGTCGTTTTTTGTTTCTAAGTTAAATTTGAAAATATTGGATGTAATGAGAGAAAAACATAAATTTGTTAGACAAAGCAAGGCAACAAATATAGAAGAATATTAATTTGTTACAGGAGAAGATAATAGATCATGTAACCTTAAATGAAGCATAAAATATAGTAATCTAATTAACTTGCAGGTCTTGTAATTGCTAACAACGAATACAGAGGAAAATTTGTTTGTTATCAGATGACTAAATGAAAGATAACCACAGTAGATGTTGTACTAAATTGTGATTAGACATTCATCAAGGAAATATATAAAAGATGTTGGAATGTGAAAAGATTGAAGAACACATAACTCAAACTGGATAAAATGTGGAATCTTTCGTCTACATTTGTATTAATTCTCAATAAAGAGAGTTTTCTCAATTACAACCGGAAAAAAACAGCCCCTTGTTCATTCTTTCGAATGTGTATTTATACAAAATCTTCAACCATAAGTGGTTGGAATTCTCTTACTCTTAAAAGTATCAGTTACAAAATGAGAAGGTGAGATGCTTCGTTTAGTTCTCCTCTGTCTTTTTATTGTGCTGGCAGAAACGCTTTCCTTCCTTGTTTTCAAGCTCCGAAATAGACAATGTAAACATAATGTATCACTGGTTGCTAGGAGTATTTCCCTTTCCCTGCTCAATACATTTGATGCATATTTCTACAAACTGAGCTACTAACCTGCAGGGTTCCATTTGGTTATTAGCCTCAAAAGTGTAAAATTTCTTTTCCAGCTGAGGCAATCTTTCTTCTATTTGTCTATCCTTTGAAATAATAGATTGTAATTGTAGACTTGGTTTTACCAACCATATATCTATTTGAGCTATGTCAGCCTATTTTATCTACGAAATTTCAGCTTGGGCTTCTCCCATATTTTCCTTAATGTCAAGCAGATGTTTGGCTATATTAATTTTACCCAGTGTTCCATAGTTATCCTCTTTATCAAGGCCTAATAATTTTTTATTTAGCAAACCAAATGTTTCTTCACAGGATTCTTTCACTTCCTTAGATATCCTCCTATCTTCAGCTATGTTGTGCTCCCAAGTATTTAGTTTGATATCGCCTCTGGTTTTCTCTGAAATGGAAAATTTGGAAGCCATGGCTATTTCTTATTTTGTTGGTGATATAATAGCTTCTTGGAAGGTAGTCTGGGCTATGATAGCTTCTCTCTCTCTTAAAGCAATGTTACGTAATGCCTAATCTATCATCCGAAAATGATTATGGATGATTTCTATCTTAGAGAGTAGGCTTTGTTGTGTTGTTTCTAGATTCTTTCGCACTTCCAGTGCCTGCACTTGGAACATTGATATATCTACAACCCTTCTTTCGGTGGAGCTTAATTTGGCTTGTATTTGTCGTACTATCTCCTCGTGTTGGATGACCTATTCTTGGTGTTGGCACAGGGGCAGACCTGGGGTTCAACGCTACAACAGTGCACCGACAAAACCCTAACTACCAGCCCTTTCGGCAACACCTGCGAAGCAGATGAAGTATCACCTGAGGTAGAGACAGGGGTGGTTGCAGGACTCCAGTGTCTGCAACCTTAGTTGGGACATAGATCTGTGATTGTAACACCTTAACAGAGCACTTAGCAGTTATAGTTCATCAATATCCAACCTTAGTTCACGACGCAGTTAAACCCTAATAATAAATAAGTGCAACATTCCCCTAGATCCAATAGATTCAAGCACTAAGCATACTAGCATAGATCAGATCTAGCATTCATTCACATTATTAAGCACTAAGCTACCATATCATATTCATCTAACATACATCAGCGCACTAAGCATTTAATCATATAAACAAGAGAGAAACCATAAAGCACAAAGCATTCACAACACAAGATGTACATGGTTCACCCCCATGTTGGGGCTACGTCCACCAACTCTTTGTCTTCTTTATTAGCTTATTTCAATATTCTTACATGCACAAAGCCTCCAAATCAACTCCACGGGGGATAGGAGATCTGCGCACCTCGCTAGATCCTCCTTCCTTGAGTTACAGCACAAAACCTTCCACAGTTTGTGCAAAAAGAACTGCAGACAACTTCCACTTAGCTCTACAAGTCTTAACATACAATATGCACCAAGCCTCTTACAGTCATTTGCACTCAGCACAACTTGCAACTAACTAGTCACTACTTCTTACATCGCCTAGCTACTTATTTATACATTACAAAATAGGCCTAAGCATGGGTAAAACCCATGGACCAACATCCCCATACCCATTACATAAACCCAAAAAACCAAAAATCCCTAACAAGGGGCCGAGATCCCACGATCTCCACTTCGTCTTGTGCTCTACCTTTGACAGCCTCTCGAAGTCCCAAAATGGTCAAAAATTACCAAGGATCCTCAAAACTTGGTCAAGGGCCAATAGGCCCCCAACACTCACCTGTGACTCGCCTCGAGTCACTCTGGTCTGTGTAGATTTGCTTCAAAATCCTCAAGCTTGGCTCGAGCTGCTTCAACTTATTGTTGTGCCACGACCTCCTACTCAGCGAACTCTTGGATAACAACTTCGTTGACAAGTCCCTCTAATCATTGTTTAGATGTAGTGACGACTTTCTCCAGTTATGATCCTAAGCCTTCGATTTCTACGAATAATTGGTAAGCCTCGTCCTGTATAGGTTGGATCCTCTAATTCACTTCCATGAATTTTCTCTAAATGGTGTGGACCTTTTGTTGAGAAGTGCTTTTTTCTTGGGATCACTTCATCTTTTCAACAACTGACAGGGGCTTCAACTGCGCCTGTATTGTTTCTGCTTGTTGCTTCACCTCCTAGAGATGTGACTCCAGTGCCTTCAATTCTGGATTCTCAGTGATTCGCTCATAAGTCTAGGCACTGCGATCACTTAGTTGTTTCCATTCCATGGCAAGGGACTTTATTCTCTCAATTGCGCTTCGAGAAATTGTTTCTCTTTGATCCCTCACATCCTGCAGAGTGGCAAGCATTGTTCATAGCTCTAAGTCTGATATTCTTTGTTGTAGTTGTTGGATAACTTCCACGAGTTGCTCTACTTGGTGATCGACTTGGTCTTCTGCCTTTTTCTCTAAGATTTTTATAGAGCGAAGTGCTCTGTTGACTGATTCTTTCACTTCAAGTTGCTCTGCGAGCAACTGTTCTTTTTCTTGCTCAATTTGTGATTTCTTCTCTTCAAACTTTGTATTGAGAGAAACCTTCTCCTACTCCATAACTCGACATTGTTCTACGACTACTTATTGCACTTGCTTCAAGTCTTGGGTGGCTTGTTCTGTTTCTTCCTTTGCACGATGAAGGCGAGCTTCGATCACATCATCTAGTCTGCAGAGTTGGGCTGGCTCATCTCCCAACTCTGGTTCTTCTGACGGTAGGGGCACCGTGGACAATACACAACTGCACTGAAGGGCCTGCTGTACCCCTCGGAGTTCAACCTCAATTATGTCGTACATCTCCTCCTTCTTGGCTTCTTGTTTCTACAAGATTTTCTATGAGGGGTCATTTACAACTGCGATGATGAAGTCAAAGTCATCGATAGTGACCACAGTCTGCATCTTAGTCAAGGTGGCTCTGGATTTCTTCTGGGAAGAGGGTTTCGGGGGAGAAACCTTCCTCTTCTTCAAGGGATCAGCCTCATCTCTGGGTGGTGTTACTTCACCTTGCTTCTGCTCATCTTCTTTTCCATTTATCTCTTCTACTTCATCATCACCCCCTCGGCCAGGTGATACTGAAGCAGTCTTTTCTGATGCACTGCTTAAGTCTTGGATTTCTCTAGTCATCTTCCTTCTGCTAGTTCCAGATGTGTCATGTTCTTTCTGAGCGGCCTCTGAGCTGTCAAGTTTGGGGTCAAACATCTCTGCAGGATCAATGGTAATAAGGAGGTCTACTGACCAGTCCTTAGTTATCTCCTCAAGGTCCTCTTCTGTGAGCTTGTAGTACGACTGAAGCTCCTCCTTATGCTCGTCTTCTCGCGCAGTGATATAGATGAAGTTTTGATATGCGTGGAAATTCATGAGGGGTCGAAACCGCTATAAGGTGTTTGGCGTCATGCAAGGTTCAGCTTCGATAGCCCTCTTTAGTTGGAGATAATATGTATGAAATACCACATTTGACTTCCATTGTTTTCCCATATCGCTCGAGTACCAGAGTGTGGTGAACTTCGTAGCAAGTGATTCGAACGACTCAATGTCCAGGAATGTCACACCTTCTGGCATTTCCCAAGAAACAAACACGATGAGGATCAGGAGCCAGCTAAAGTGGAACTCGTAGCCCTGATCATATGCTTCGCGACAGTCTAATTCCAGCTAGTTAACTAGGTACTTCATCCAGTTCATCTATAAGCCTTCCACGCATTTCCCAACGAGGTCAACGACAAACCGTGTGACCTGCATGGGTCTATTCTTCCTTACTATATTTCTTGCAATTAATTGGCATGCTAGGCGCACTACGCCATTCTGGATGGAAGTTACCTTGTAGCCTCGCGTCCCCTTCTCAACATCGTCGTAGGTATCCTTGATCTTCTATGTTAATGCGTGATCTGTAGCTTTTCCTGGGTAGAAGTCATGCGGGTCGGGTCCTTGCATGCTCAATCCGGTGATCCTATGGATTAACATCGAATTGACTATGATACGTCGATCTATCCATAAGTAGCCGCCATGGTAACATGAGAGCAGGAGCTTAACATAGGCGTTAACCTCTTGGTGCCGTCCAAAATGTGGGATCTTCATTACATTTAAATGGGTGGACTACGCGAGGTTCATCGTCCATGGCTGGGGATTATTTTCAAGTTCTTCTCCTTCGTTCTAGTCAAGTATTTATATGGGGCGAGCATACTATGGTTCTTGCAGTCTCATAAGTTGAAGTCACTGAACTTCAACGTTGTGATCTTGTCCTATTGTGTTCTAACTACGCGTATCCCCTTCGGGAGGTACGTTGTAACCATGGTGTAATCAAAATCTCTCAAAACACTATCACGAATCACTGTGCCAGCCAGAGGCAGGATTTAGTCGGGTAAGATGGTCGGGATTAGCTTCGCATTTTCTAGGTCATCTCTGTGCTTGGTTCTCTTTTCTGTGACGACTCGGGATGGCCTGGATCCACGAGTCGTCGATGGAGAGGCTTGCACTCCTCTCGTCGATGACTCTTGTACACCCACGGACATTACCCTTTCAGACATTACTCTTTCATTCATAAGGTTGATGAGTACCTCCTTCACAGACTCTTCGACTGCGCTAAGTTCTTCGGACATACATGCTCGTGGTTGAATATCTCGGGTTTGAAGAGTAACTACTCAATGCAACGGGATGGATGGTGATAGCTCGATGATCACTATGTGAAATCAACTAATCTGAGGGCTTAGATAATCACAGTTGGAAAAATTGTTCTGGATGCAAGGCTCGACGGAATAAGTACATAAATAGGCAATGGATCTCTCCAACAGGCGAGAAGCCTTCATTAATTCAGTTTTGTCCATTATGGTGTGGTCCCAACGGTCTAATGGAAAGATTTCTGACCATGAATGTCGCTCTAACCGTTTGGGGAGTTAGTCTAATGGTTATACTATTTCCAACGGCTATATTACTTCTCCATGGTGAAGTGCCATGGGGCGTTGTTCTGAGATCCCAGCGAAGTCCCAGTTTTGCAAATTTTCCTTCTGCGAAGTTTCCTCTAGAACTTCTATAACTTTTCGATCTTTGATCTCTTCTTACTTAGTTTTCTAGCCTTCTTTCCAGTGAGCTTCGTCTCGATATTCCTCTTTCCATTCTGATTCTTATCTCCTCTTGGCATAGTAACTTCGCGTTGTTGAGATTCTTTCCTAGGATTTAGGGGCAATACTTCTTCTTTATCTGGGGTAGGTGCTTCAGTCTTGTGTGAGTCTTCTTGTGTTCTTCCAACTTCGACATCGAAGTTTCTGGTTTTAAATATATTCGATCTGTTCTCTTGTTCTTCAATCAAGTGTGCGATCCTCCAAGTCATGAAATCTTTCAACTCTTGCTTCTTCTTCTTTCCTTCTGGCCTGATTTCTTTCAATCCAAGGTTTTCCTAGTAATATAGCAAATGGGGCGTTGTTCTCAATAAATTTAGTAACCTCAAAATCTTCCTCTGTCGAGGTTCCATGAGCACTCATAGATGTCTGGGTGAGCTTTCCACGTAGTTTTATCAACTTTCCTCTAAATAATCCTATTCCTCCCAATGAAGGAATCATAGCAGGCTTTCCTAAAGTTTCCCAAGTTCTTTCTATCATAATATTCACCTATGTTTCTTCATCTAGAACACAGTCAATGTCGAAGTCTCCTATTCTTTCTTTTATGCACTCTTTTTCTTTGAAGATCTCTAATAAGTTGATATTTCGATGGTCATTCAGGGTTTCTTTTATTTGCAGCAATACAGTCTCTGATTCTTTCTGGGGTTCTTCCATGTTCTTAGTTTCTTGACCTTTCTCATGGTCTTCTTGTCTCATATTCATTCTTTCAATCTTAGCAATCATTCTAGAGAAATCTAAAACTTCATGGTACATAGCTTTACAACAAATACAACTAGGTCTTCTACCAGGGCATTCCTTAGCCAGATGTCTCGGTCTTCTGTAACTGTAACAAAGGGTTAATCCTCATTTTATTTTAAATGCTCCCCAGCCTTTATTGTACTACACACTAGGATCATAGTATCTAACCTACAAAAAATTCTTTCTAGGATCCTGCATCCATTGGTTAGTCCAAACACTCTTTCTATGCATAGGTATAACATATCTTTCATTATTCTTATCAAATCTACTTATATCAAATATTCTTTCTTCTAGTTGTTCCCTACTAGGACAAAATGTATCAAACATACCTAGATCCATATTCTTGAAAAAAAAAAATCCACTTATCTTACCTTTAACAAAGCACAGAGCTTACAGATCTTACCTCTTTCCTTCAGATCTGACTCTTCTTCTTAGCACAAAGCTTCACAATTCAAGTAGAGTACTGTGCACTAAGGAAACAAATCTATGCACGGATCTTTCACAGTTTCAGGTTAGATCTTTGCATAGAGCTTCTTCTTCCTCAGTTCCCAACAATCATAGTTTCAGGTACCAGCAACGGAACCATTTGTTGGCACAGGGGTAGAACCGAGGTTCAATGCTACAACAACGCACCAGCAAAACCCTAACTATCAACCCTTTCAGCAACACCTGTGAAGCAGATGAAGTCTCACCCGAGGTAGAGGCAGGGGTGGTTGTAGAACTCTAGTGTCTACAACCTTAGCTGGGACACATATCTATGATTGTAACACCTTAACTGGGCACATAGCAGTTATAGTTCATCAATATCCAACCTTAGTTTACAACGCAGTTAAACCCTAATAATAAATTAGTGCAACATTCCCCTAGATTCAATAGATTCAAGCACTAAGCATACTAACATAGATCAGATCTAGCATTCATTCACATTATTCAACACTAAGCTACCATAAATTCATCTAACATACATCAACGTACTAAGCATTTAATCATATAAACAAGAGAGAAACAATAAAGCACAAACCATTCACAACACAGGATGTAGGTGGTTCACCCCCACCCTGGGGATACATCCACCAACTCTTTGTCTTCTTTATTAGCTTCTTTCAATCTTATTACATGCATAAAGCCTCCATATCAAATCCGCGGTGGACAAGAGATCTGCACACCTCGCTAGATCCTCCTTCCTTGAGTTACAACACAAATTCTTCCACAGTCTATGCACAAATCCCTGTAGACGACTTGCACTTAGCTCTGCAAGTCTTAACATACAATACGCACCAAGCCTCTTACAGTCATTTTCACTTAGCACAACTTGCAACTAACTAGTCACTACTTCTTACATCTCCTAGCTATTTATTTATACATTACAAAATAGGCCTAAGCATGGGTAAAACCCATGGGCCGACATCCCTATATCCATTACATAATCCCAAAAACCGAAAAACCCCTAAAAAGGGGCCGAGATCCCGCAATCTCCACTTCGTCTTGCGCTCTGCCTTCGACAACTTGTCGAAGTCCCAAAATGGCCAAAAATGACCAAGGATCCTCAAAACATGGTCGAGGGCCAACACTTGGCTTACTTGGGTAGACTTGTGCATTTCCTCAAGGTCAGATTTAAGCTGTTGGATATCTTGTTGGTCACTGGCTCTAGCATGTTCGAGATCTTTGTGGGATTCACTTCTGACGTTCTTTTCTATAGCCATTATATGACTTTGTAATTGGCCTATCAATAGATTTATCTGTCTTAACTACTCTGCCATATTTTCAACCAACAACTGCTTTGCAGTAGCGAAGGCGCCTAATGACCCAGCCATCTCCTTGGTGAGTTCTGAATATTCCAAGCCTTGACCATCAAATATCATCCTTTTCCTTTTAGTTACTACCCCCTCTTTTTACTGTGATTCTCTTCTGACTATGGCCCTCCTTTTCATGCTAAATAAATAATTCGAAGGATGTATCTCTTCAAGTGGGATCGGGATAATATCGTTTTCTAATACCACTTCAAGACTAGGAGTTCCAAAACTTGACTGTAGAGGGGTTAGTGTTGTAATAGGACTTCCTACCTCTGTGAATTTCTTTCCTTCTACTGTTTTGGAGGTGTCAACAGAGGTAGCTGGTGACAAAGGAGGTACCATTTGATTATGTTTTAGAAGTGTCTCAGATTGAACCTTTGTCTGCAACCCTAGATCCCCTTCCTGTGAGGTCTCTACTTCTTGTGTAGACATTTCAGTATTCTTCGGGAATTCCTCGGTATTTTGTTTGTCAGAGAACTTCAGTTCAAAACCTGGAGGTATGGATACCTGCTCTAGAGGAGTGATTGTCAATTATCCCTGTAGTATTTTGGTCAAACTACTTCATCTGTGTCTTTGGAAAGTGAGGAAACTCACCTGCTGGTCAGGAGGTAACGTTTGTACTCTGTCTTGTACTTCCTCATAGGATCTGACTCCCTTGAACAAATCGTCATATCGGGAGTCTTATTGCATATATATTTTCATATTTCATTGAGCTAGGTGATTCTCCACAATTTGATATGAATCATGCATTTTGAATTCGATGTCCACCAGTTTGACATCCTCTAAAGCTCCAACTTCGACTTTGGAATGGCCAAAATTCAGCAAGGAAAACCTTCCAATCTATAGAGGGAAGGCTGGCCAAACTTTCTTCTGCACTGCTTTTATCTCCTTGTCAATGCCTCCTATTACCTTCTGAAAAGCAACTTCTCTACACACCAGTCTGTCCGACAGAAACTTTGGGAGATCGTGAGGGGGCACTAAGCACCCGAAAACCTTGATATATGAGAAATTTTCTTCAACAAACCAATCTGCAACCTTTTTAAGATTTCCCATAATTTGATCTGAAATCTGAGGGGGTGGATGACCATACAGTGTTTCATGAATGGGAATCACTAAATTATGAAATATTTCATAAAATAAATCTTTGGCTTTTTCCTCCCATAGTTTAGAATCGTAAACATGGATAGGTTCTGCACTGGTTGGGTTCCAGCCCCAATTCATCAATGGGAATGGAGTCATGAAACATATGGCATCCATGACATACGTAGACATATAAAAAGGGGTATGTTGATGCTTTGAATTTTCCATTTGATATTCATAAATTTTTTTGGCTAGGTTATCAAACAACATCTTAGCCCAATCGAAAGTGAAACCCTCTACTGCCTCATGTATGATTGATACCCATTCTACTGGGAAATGAGTAGGGATTTTATTTCCAAATATTATACATAGCATCATGACCACATAGACTATATACTCATTTAATGATGCAGTGGAATAAACACCATGGGAGTCAGC
>JASDQU010560100.1:18939-29594 GCA_032191745.1 Picea mariana | reverse complement strand
CTGCGGTTCGAGTCCTTGCATGCTCAATCTGGTGATCCTATGGATTAACATCGAATTGACTACGATACGTCGATCTATCCATAAGTAGCCGCCATGGTAACATGAGAGCAGGAGCTTAACATAGGCGTTAACCTCTTGGTGCCATCCAAAATGTGGGATCTTCATTACATTTAAAAGGGTGGACTACGCGAGGTTCATCGTCCATGGCTGGGGGATTATTTTCAAGTTCTTCTCCTTCGTCCTAGTCAAGTATTTATATGGGGAGAGCATACTATGGTTCTTGCAGTCTCATAAGTTGAATTCACTGAACTTCAACGTTGTGATCTTGTCCTGTTGTGTTCTAACTATGCGTATCCCCTTCGGGAGGTACGTTGTAACCATGGTGTAATCAAAATCTCTTGACACACTATCACGAATCACTGTGCCAGCCAGAGGCGGGATTTAGTCGGGTAAGATGGTCGGTATTAGCTTCGCATTTGCTAGGTCATCTCTGTGCTTGGTTCTCTTTTCTGTGACGACTCGGGATGGCCTGGATCCACGAGCCGTCGGCGGAGAGGCTTGCACTCCTCTCATCGATGACTCTTGTACACCCACATACATTACCCTTTCAGACATTACTCTTTCATTCATAAGGTCAATGAGTACCTCCTTCACAGACTCTTTGACTACGCTAAGTTCTTCGGACATACATGCTCGTGGTTGAATATCTCGAGTTTGAAGAGTAACTACTCAATGCAACGGGATGGATGGTGATAGCTCGATGATCACTATGTGAAATCAACTAATCTGAGGGCTTAGATAATCACAGTTGGAAAAATTGTTCTCGGTGCAAGGCTCGACGGAATAAGTACATAAATAGGCAATGGATCTCTCCAATGGGCGAGAAGCCTTCATTAATTCAGTTCTGTCCATTATGATGTGGTCCCAACGGTCTAATGGTGAGATTTCTAACCATGAATGTCATTCTAACCATTTGGGGAGTTAGTCTAATGGTTATACTGTTTTCAACGACTATATTACTTCTCCATGGTGAAGTGCCATGGGGTGTTGTTCTGAGATCCCAGCGAAGTCCCAGTTTTGCAAATTTTCCTTCTGCGAAGTTTCCTCTGGAACTTCTATAACTTTTCGATCTTTGATCTCTTCTTACTTAGTTTTCTAGCCTTCTTTCCAATGAGCTTCGTCTCGGTATTCCTCTTTCCATTCTGATTCTTATCTCCTCTTGGCATAGTAACTTCGCGTTGTTGAGATTCTTTCCTAGGATTTAGGGGCAATACTTCTTCTTTATCTAGGGTACGTGCTTCAGTCTTGTGTGAGTCTTCTTGTGTTCTTCCAACTTCGACATCCAAGTTTCTGGTTTTAAATATCTTCGATCTGTTCTCATGTTCTTCAATCAAGTGTGCGATCCTCCTAGTCATGAAATCTCTCAACTCTTGCTTCTTCTTCTTTCCTTCTGGCCTGATTCCTTTCAATCCAAGGTTTTCCTAGTAATATAGCAAATGGGGCGTTGTTCTCAATAAATTTAGCAACCTCAAAATCTTCCTCTGTCGAATTTCCATGAGCACTCATAGATGTCTGGGTGAGCTTTCCACGTAGGTTTATCAACTTTCCTCTAAATAATCCTATTCCTCCCAATGAAGGAATCATAGCAGGCTTTCCTAAAGTTTCCCAAGTTCTTTCTATCATAATATTCACCTATGTTTCTTCATATATAACACAGTCAATGTCGAAGTCTCCTATTCTTTCTTTTATGCACTCTTTTTCTTTGAAGATCTCTGATAAGTTGATATTTCGGTGGTCATTCAGGGTTTCTTTTATTTGCAGCAATACAGTCTCTGATTCTTTCTGGGGTTCTTCCATGGTCTTAGTTGCTTGACCTTTCTCATTGTCTTCTTGTCTCATATTCATTCTTTCAAGCTTAGCAATCATTCTAGGGAAATCTAAAACTTCATGGTACATAGCTTTACAACAAATACAACTAGGTCTTCTACCAGGGCATTCCTTAGCCATATGTCTCGGTCTTCTGCAACTGTAACAAAGGGTTAATCCTCATTTTATTTTAAATGCTCCCCAACCTTTATTGTACTACGCACTAGGATCATAGTATCTAACCTACAAAAAATTCTTTCTAGGATCCTGCATCCATTGGTTAGTCCAAACATTCTTTCTATGCATAGGTATAACATATCTTTCATTATACTTATCAGATCTACTTATATCAAATATTATTTCTTCTAGTTGTTCCCTACTAGGACAAAATGTATCAAACATACCTAGATCCATATTCTTGAAACAAAAATTTCCACTTATCTTACTTTTAACAAAGCGCAGAGCTTACAGATCTTACCTCTTTCCTTCAGATCTGAGTCTTCTTCTTAGCACAAAGCTTCACAATTCAAGTAGAGTATTGTGCACTAAGGAAACAAATCTATGCACGGATCTTTCACAGTTTCAGGTCAGATCTTCGCACAGAGCTTCTTCTTCCTCAGTTCCCAACAATCATAGTTTCAGGTCCCAGCAACGGAACCATTTGTTGGCACAGGGGTAGACCCGAGGTTCAACGCTACAACAACGCACCAACAAAACCCTAACTATCAGCCCTTTCAGCAACACCTGCGAAGTAGATGAAGTCTCACACGAGGTAGAGGCAGGGGTGGTTGTAGAACTCTAGTGTCTGCAACCTTAGCTGGGACACATATCTATGATTGTAACACCTTAACAGGACACATAGAATTTATAGTTCATCAATATCCAGACTTAGTTTACAGCACAGTTAAACCCTAATAATAAATTAGTGCAACATTCCCCTAGATTCAATAGATTCAAGCACTAAGCATACTAACATAGATCAGATCTAGCATTCATTCACATTATTCAACACTAAGCTACCATAAATTCATCTAACATACATCAACGCACTAAGCATTTAATCATATAAACAAGAGAGAAACAATACAGCACAAACCATTCACAACACAGGATGTAGGTGGTTCACCCCCACCCTGGGACTACATCCACCAACTCTTTGTCTTCTTTATTAGCTTCTTTCAATCTTATTACATGCATAAAGCCTCCATATCAAATCTGCGGGGGACAAGAGATCTGCACACCTCGCTAGATCCTCCTTCCTTGAGTTACAACACAAATTCTTCCACAGTCTGTGCACAAATCCCTGTAGACGACTTGCACTTAGCTCTGCAAGTCTTAACATACAATACACACCAAGCCTCTTACAGTCATTTTCACTCAGCACAACTTGCAACTAACTAGTCACTACTTCTTACATCTCCTAGCTATTTATTTATACATTACAAAATAGGCCTAAGCATGGGTAAAACCCATGGGTCGACATCCCCATACCCATTACATAATCCCAAAAACCCAAAAACCCCTAAAAAGGGGCCGAGATCCCGCGATCTCCACTTTGTCTTGCGCTCTGCCTTCGACAGCTTGTCGAAGTCACAAAATGGCCAAAAATGACCAAGGATCCTCAAAACATGGTCGAGGGCCAACACTTGGCTTACTTGGGAAGACTTGCGCATTTCCTCAAGGTCAGATTTAAGCTGTTGGGTCTCTTGTTGGTCACTGGCTCTAGCATGTTCGAGATCTTTGTGGGATTCACTTCTGACGTTTTTTTCTATAGCCATTATATGACTTTGTAATTGGCCTATCAATAGATTTCTATGTCTTAACTGCTCTGCCATATTTTCAACCGACCACTGCTTTGCAGTAGCGAAGATGCCTAATGACCCAACCATCTCCTTGACGAGTTCTGAATATTCCAAGCCTTGTCCATCAAATATCATCCTTTTCTTTTTAGTTACTACCCCCCCTTTTTACTGTGATTCTCTTCTGATTATGGCCCTCCTTTTCATGCTAAATAAATAATTCGAAGTAGGTATCTCTTCAAGTGGGATCGGGATAATATCGTTTTCTAATACCAATTCGAGACTAGGAGTTCCAAAACTTGACTATAGAGTGGTTAGCGCTGTAATAGGACTTCCTACCTCTATGAATTTCTTTCCTTCTACTGTTTTGGAGGTGTCAGCAGAGGTAGCTGGTGACAAAGGAGGTACCATTTGATTATGTTTTAGAAGTGTCTTAGATTGAACCTTTGTCTGCAACCCTAGATCCCCTTCCTGTGAGGTCTCTACTTCTTGTGTAGACATTTCAATATTCTTTGGGAATTCCTCGGTATTTTGTTTATTAGAGAACTTCAGTTCAAAACCTGGAGGTATGGATACTTGCTCTAGAGGAGTGATTGTCAATTATCCCTGTAGTATTTTGGTCAAACTACTTCGTCTGTGTCTTTGGAAAGTCAGGAAACTCACCTGCTGGTCAGGAGGTAACGTTTGTACTCTGTCTTGTACTTCCTCATAGGATCTGACTCCCTTGAACAAATCGTCATATCGGGAGTCTTCATGCATATATATTTTCATATTTCATTGAGCTAGGTGATTCTCCACAATTTGATATGGATCATGCATTTTGAATTCGATGCCCACCAGTTTGACATCCTCTAAAGCTCCAACTTCGACTTTGGAATGGCCAAAATTCAGCAAGGAAAACCTTCCAACCTGTAGAGGGAAGGCTGGCCAAACTTTCTTCTGCGCTGCTTTTATCTCCTTGTCAATGCCTCCTGTTACCTTTTGAAAAGCAACTTCTCTACACACCAGTCTGTCCGACAGAAACTTCGAGAGATCGTGAGGGGGCACTGAGCACCCGAAAACCCTGATATATGAGAAATTTTCTTCAACGAACCAATCTGCAACCTTTTTAATATTTCCCATAATTTGATCTGAAATCCAAGGGGGTGGATGACCATACAGTGTTTCATGAACGGGAATCACTAAATTATGAAATATTTCATAAAATAAATATTTGGCTTTTTCCTCCCATAGTTTAGAATCATAAACATGGATAGGTTCTGCACTGGCTGGGTTCCAGCTCCAATTCATCAATGGGAATGGAGTCATGAAACATATGGCATCCATGACATACGTAGACATATAAAAAGGGGTATGTTGACACTTTGAATTTTCCATTTGATATTCATAAATTTCTTTGGCTAGGTTATCAGACAACATCTTAGCCCAATCGAAAGTGAAACCCTCTACTGCCTCATGTATGATTGATACCCATTCTACTGGGAAATGAGTAGGGATTTTATTTCCAAATATTATACATAGCATCATGACCACATAGACTATATACTCATTTAATGATGYAGTGGAATAAACACCATGGGAGTCAGCTCTGAATTTCGCTGGAATCCCCCACCAGGTTTTAACTATATCTGGGTAGCTACGGTCAAATTGCACACATTATTTTTGTTGAAACTCCATTACAAACGCAACACTATAAATATATTTTGGATCAGGGGATAGCTTGTACATTACTTGGAGGTGTTCCGACCTGAAAGAGCCAACAACGACCTTTTGGTGATTGATGATGTTGTTGGTCTGCACATCGGTGTTTTCCAGACACAAACGTATCATGTCATTATATGGCATGAGCCTCAGCCGTGTAGCTATTTTATGAAGCTCAGACTCTGTTATAAGTCTGAGTTTGTCGTTCATTTCATCTCCAAAATCATCCTGACCATTGATAGCTTCATGCTCCAAGATTTCAAAAATCTACATCCAGGACCTGATTGAATCTACAGCATGTGGCGTGGTATCCGACAGAACGTTTGTGTTCGGATTCGAACCTTCACCAGCTTCATCATTTTTCTTAGATGTTTTCCTGGGCACCATGATACCAGAAATAGAATGCGAATACCTATTACAGGGGAGACTATGTAAGCTTTCCTTGAGTAAGACTTACTATTTTGTTGAAAGTATGAAAGAAATTTAAAATATAGAACCTTTATTTACGCTTAGTTCGCATTAAATCAAGAATGTTTTCACGGATGATGAGTTTATTCATTTTAATGAGGAAATTACATCTGGTGATACACACCTTACACTAGAAATCATTTCTATTTGCCTATAATAAATGTTACCAAGAATCGACTATTTGCGATTGGGGATTTTGGATGAAACAACATCGAAACATCCTGAAACGCGAATGCATGAAAGATTAATTCACATAGTTAGTCGAGTTTAAGAGTTTAATTAATCGTGTTTAAGAGCTTAATTAATCATGTTTAAGAGCGTAATGTTTTCGAAACTTCATGTTTCAGGGTTTTTTGTATGTATTGAACTGTAAATCCCCAATTCTGAAACGCGATACGATTAATTGTTCTTGATTTAGTTTAGTTTAATCAATTGAGACTGAACTTTTCGTCATTTTATTGTTTCGGGATATTTCAAGTGGACTATTTGTTATATCTTTGAAAGGTCATTACCTATAACAACGTCTCAAAGATGATTCATTTTAAAGGGTGCCACGTTTTAATTTGACTCATGTGAATTCTTGGATGGCACGCTCAAAAAGTGATGCATGTCTACTAGGAGGGGACTCACCATTCAAACGTACATTCATCCTCAGATTATTTTAAAGTTTTAAGAACATGTAAAACAGACGCCTTTCGGGTTTCGGGATTTTGAATGTTAATACGTAACGGAAAGTCCGAAGCACGAAACTCCGAAACAATTTTCAATGATTTGACTCGTTAATTATTTGGTGACTTCATAAATCCGAAAGATTTTAGATCGACTGATCCTACAGAGAAATTCATTAATGGTGAGACAGAAGTGCTTTTGGCTCTTATTTAAATGAAACTAAAAATTATTAAAATTTGAATATTAAAAAGCATGTGTTCCAACATAGGCTTCATCTAGGGATCTCGTCTCCCTGTGGGACGAGAAGAAGAGTAGACCTAGTGCCTTTATTGGGTGAATGGAGTCATTATTTCATTTCTGTGAAACACATTCCGAAAGAGGGCACACAGAAGGACTTAGAATTTTCATCCTTATCTCTGAAAACCTTCAAAACTTAATCGTTCACTGATCTCGATTTTAGGCTTATCAATAGCTTCCTTTTCTTAAAATTGTCCTAAGATTTGCTTAATATAATCAAAACAACCTTAATCGTTCTACCAGGATCAGTTCAATTTTGTTTCCATCAAGGTAAAGTAATTTAAAATATTTTTAGTTGGGGAGTCTCGTGTTAGCTTAGGATGTAGATCTAGTCGAAAAGGGAACTAGTTACCAGAGTACATTATAATTCATGTATAACAGCCTTGCAGATATCGTAGACATTGCTTCACTGCCAACGAGCCTATTTAGTACCCCAGTGAAGTTATCTAATTTCCCACATTGAATTTCCTTTCACTTCAATTAGTAATTTTGCATTTAAATGTTGAGATGAGGGCAATCATTTAATGAATTTACTTTCATCATATCTTTTGGACTAGATGGGGGCAATCATTTTATGAATTTCCTTTCACCACCTGTCTTATATTTTTTAAACATGAAGTGGGGGCATTCAATTTGTATATAATACACCAGGAATGATATATGTTCATAATTTAGTAGTACATGTCTGTCAACTCACTTTGATTACTCTAGACTAATCCCCTTTCGACCTTCAAAACATCTTCGCCTACAGGGAAGTTCTCGTGGGGTGTTTTTGTTTTTCAGGGACTTTCCTTGAGAAAAAGTAATCAATTTAAATCTGTTAGAAAGGCTAAGATAGTTAGGATTAGCCTAGACATACTTTTTGTTCATTTAAAATTAGAGGAATTATAAGAATTATTTTACCTATTCTCGTTTTGAAGAATCATTCATGAGTTTTCAAAGTTAAGGTGAGACCCTTTTTCCTCTCTGAAAACCATGGGATGGTATCAGGAATCAAGTGAAAATAAACTTGAAAATGAGTAGGGGAACAAAATGAGGATTCAGATATTTGTAAACGCAGTCAGTCTTATGCAAACTTTTTACTTGATTCTTGAAACTTTTCTTTTTAAGGTCTCTTTATTGCTTATTTTTAATTATAAGTTTTATTTCATTTTTATTTTATCCAGAGAAAATTCTTGATCAATCTGAAATTATTTTTTTATTCCTATGGTTATATATTAGGAGACAATATGTGTACATATGAGACCTCTGTCATACTAAGTGATATTTCTTTGAAAATTTAAACAGTTTAGGAACTCATACCTTTGATTTATCACTTTATTTTCAACCAAGCAATTATTCATTTGTCACCTGTTTCGAGAGAACCAATGTTCTGATACATRAATGTCRGTTTTTGATGTCTCTGATCTCTCGGCTATCGATAAGTATCCTGCATGACAATAACATGAAGAGTGTCAGGATTTTACGAGTAACAGATCTCTACGTGTTAACTATCTTTATTTTTATTTTTTTTTGTTTTTATGAAATCAACTAACCTGGTTTTATTTACAGTGGAAGTAAAACTTACCAAAAAAGTGAAAAACCATAAATCAAAACAAAGAAAACAAACCGGTATATACATTGAGGGTTTGGAAACTGATTATTGCATAAAATGCTTTAGGTAATGCCCATTGATAGGGGCGTTGAGGATTTTACCATCCAGATTTTCTAGCAGAAACGAATTTTTCCCTTCAGCAACTGTGACTTTAAACGGTCCACACCAGATATGGTATAATTTGTCTGGTATCGCCAGTCTGTACTTGACTTCAACCTTGTAGATTTTTTCAGGAGAAATTGGGACTTTGAACACTACCGTTGAAGTGGCCAGTGCATCTGCAACTTGATTCTGCTCTCGTGGGATTGCTGAAAGGTTGCATTCTGAAAATTTCTCAAGAAGTTCTAATACCAGATTTCTATAAGCCCTTAGTCTAGGATGTTTGGCCTGGTAGATACCTTTTATTTGATTTATGATGAGTTCAAAATCTCCAAGTATAGTGATCCTTTTGGCACCCAGCTCTTCCAAGACTTTCAATCCCAATATTAACGCCTCGTATTCGGCCATATTATTTGTACATTCAAAAACGAGTTTGTAAGAGCATAATTTTGCATCTCCTGTGGGGTGATTTATCCACACGCCAGCTCCAACTCCTTCTCTACATGCATCTCCATCAAAGTTCATTTTCCATATCTGATCTTCTGGGTCACCCTGTTGTTCTGAGATTTCTTTCGACTGTTGCCCGGGTATACCTTTATCTACCAGGACTATTTTCATCTCTTCTACTCCCGAGCATATATCATTGAAGAAAATGGAAGACCCCAGCTCAGTGCTTACCGAGTATTTTGGGTGGTTGGTAGGTTTTGATTTGTTGTTGACCATATATTTCAATAGAAATTCCCTGTACAATATATCATCTTGACCAAAGACAGGAATCGTGGCATATGACATGTCCAGCTGGAGGGTTCGTTTCAGTTTTGTAGCCCATGATCTGGACAACAAAATGCCAAATTTAAGAGGGATATCAGCGACCACTACGTCCATCACCATGTTCTTCGCTTGGATTTGTGCCAAGGAAATGGCCATGTCCTTTATCATGCCAAGGCATTTCACCTTCCTTGAATCAAAAGAGAATAGATCCTTGTAAGGCCTTATGACCTCAAGGCCTAGTTGGTCCATGACCACTTTAGGCATCAAATTGTGAGATGCTCCAGAGTCCAGCATAGCATTGTGTAAGGTCATGTCGTGGATTTTTAAGCTTACATAGAAAGGGGGAACTTCTTCATTTTCACCGCTTTCTTCTACTCTCGGCCCAAATAAAATGGTTGGGTGGTCATCTTGTATATTCAGAGTATGAGAGGTTTGTCCCATCTTAAGCATCTTGATGATCTGACTTTTGTATTTTCTATTTCTGATCAATTAATTAAAGGGTACCAAAATATTAATCTTATCCATCTCACTTTCGAAGTCAAAATAGGACGGAGTTTTTTCTACCTCTTTAGGGAAAGTTTCTTTTCTTGTCAATATTTTCTTCGGTGGTTCCTCTTTCTGCTTGCCCTTATCTCTAGCATCTTTTGCAATGGAGTCTTCCACAGTGGAATCTTTTTGGGGCTGACTGGAAGAGGGCACGTTACTCTAAGCGTATTTGGTGAGGTTTGCCTTTGGGAGGTTACCTTTCGGAGGATTTTGAGGCACCTTTTGATTTCGGAGATTGTATTGCATTTGGAATTGCATGATGGCGTTCTGCAATCCGGTTTTGTAATCTTATTTTCCTACTGATAACCTCTCCTCTTCATCTTGCAAGAAGACTTCACTCGCATCCATGAACTAGTCATGTTCTTCCTTGGTAAAAAACACTTCAGTTTCTTTGTCATCATAGCAGTTCACATTATCTTCAAAATATTCATCATAATCTTCATTCATATAATTATTTTGAAAAGGGGGTATGACTTGTTGTTCTCCCTGATTTCCTTGATTCCCCTTATTTGTTTGGTCTGCTTGAGTTGCCTGATTACCCTGATTCCTCTGCTCCCTTTGCCGGATTTGTGGACCAGCGGGTCTCCTCGGATTCCTGGGTGGACCATCGGCCTATTCCCTAGGGTTAGGTATTTTTCCCAGTGCCATTCTTTCCATCATCCTTTCCATGTTTCTCATCATCTCTTTGAACCTTTCTTATGATGTTTGCGACGTGGAAGTTTGTGCTTTATCCTGAGTTTTTCCCATGTTTCTGCCAGGATTAGCTTTCATTTTTCCTGAAGCCATTAGGTTTACTTCGACTTCGATGGCATCTGTCATCATATCATCTAGTGTGGTAGATCTTC
>JASDQU010560099.1:735-15186 GCA_032191745.1 Picea mariana | reverse complement strand
ATGTAACGAAGTACTTGACTCAATCGGAGAGGGGAAAAACTATTTCATTTTTTAACGAGCTTGACATAGGGAAGAAAACCTATGCTCGAGAATCTAGGTTCGATCCCCAGACCTCTATTTCATTTTTTAACGAGCTTGACACAGAAACAAGAACTATGCTCGTAAGATTAGTTTCATTTTTTAACGAGGTTGCTACAGAGATGCGAAAACTATCCTCACAAGTGGTTTCATTTTTTAACGAGCTTGAAATCAGAAAACCATGCTCAAAGATGGTTTCATTTTTTAATGAGGTTGCTACAGAGATGCAAAACCATCCTCACAGCTGGTTTCAGTTTTTTAATGAGATTGAAATCAGAAAACCATGCTCAACTCCTCTTCTTGATCATGGCTTCCAAGAGGACAATTCTCTGGAAGGACACCATGTCAAGGGACAAAAATTGGTCATGGATTCCAAGAGATCTTCACTAGACGGAAGAACAACACTCTATAAAGAACACATCTCGAGGGTCGTGACAGGGTTAAGTAGATCAAGCTCCAATAACCCCACCGAAGAGATCACCATGTCAACTATCGGATCAAAGTCATCATCATTGGCAGTGGAAATCATGGGAGACAACACCACATAATTGACTTGCGGAAGGGGTGATATCGACTGCATATATGAACCGTTTAGGGAAGTAATTGAATTGACGCTCAAGTCAGGACCAAAAAACGAAAGTTGATCAATAGTCACCACTCTTCCATCATACTGGAAATATATCACATGAAAAATAGTGGACACAATAGCTTTCATGGCATAGACATAATATCTCCCAAGGAGTAAATCGAAATCCAAGGGGTCTTGGACTATCATGATGTCAATAAAGACATTTTTCCTTCCCAAAGTTACAGAAAACCAAGGAAGGATCCCTAACGGGTGATCGGTTCTTCTATTAAAAGCTAACAGAGTCTGGGTAACCGACACAAGTTGAGGATAACGCAAAGCTTGCCAAGAAATAGAGGACAAAATACTAATGGACGAACCTTCGTCTATCAGTGTCTGAGAAATGCCTCGACCACAAACTTGTACTGTAATCTTGAAAGGAATGTGAGAGGGAAGACGAGGTCCAGTTGGCACACCCCAATAAAAAAGGATGACCTCACTACTTGGAGGGGGTTCTGCGGGAGTAGGAGGAATGCCCCCTAGCATGGTAGATTCTTTATCAACGAGAAAAACACGAGCAACATCAGGTTTACTCTCTAGAGGGAGAGTAGGATCGACTGATAATGACATCAAATTGACCACTTGGGCTTCATTCTCCAAAGGGAGAATAGGGTCGATAGGTGGAAACAGGTCGATCACTAGGCTTGCACTCTCTATTGGGAGAGTGGGTTCGACTGAGGATGGGCTTGGATCGACCACGTTGTCAATTGGCTCAACAAAGGACGTGACTAGATTGACCACATGATCAACTAGACTAACCGATGAAGGGACTGGATTGATCATACCGTCAACTACCAGAGGGTTGAGAGAAAGCTTATGATAAGCAATTGGAAGTTGAGGCTATGAAATAGTCACGTCTTCCAGTAATTTAGAGGCTTCGTTCATACAAGGGAAAATGTGAGTTAGATGAATCCCTTTGCATAACATACATAGAAACTTGAATTTACTTTTCTTCTTCCCAATTGTATCGTGACTAGTTGACGGGAGGTCATCGGCATGTTGTTCAGAGTTCGAAAAACTGGAATGGCAAGGAGCTATAGACCATGCTTCTAAGACCTTGGATATACCAGGGCAATCTTTAAGAATATGGATACCCTTACAAAGCTTGCAAGGGTACTTGGGCTTATGGGTTTTGGTTGTCTTGGCACCATAAACACTCCCAACATGATTATCAATAGTTGGTTGTCTTCCAACATGTCTAGAAGTGGTTGGAATTTTGGACCCCTACTTATTTTTATTCTTCTTAATCTTCCTTTTCTTATTCTTCTTATTCACCAAGTTACTAGCTTCAAAGCTTTCACTCAACAAAGAAGTTGAAACGAAAGAAGACCTTACAAGTGGAGAAGGTGAAGAAGATCTTACTGGTGAATAAGGTGAAGGATCAACATGAGGTTGATGCTCTTGGGGGAAAGTGCTTACAATAGAAGCACTAATTGCATTCGGGATTACCTGAGTGGAAAACAACCATATCGGTAATCCAATTGTGAGACCTGGAAGGCTCAAAGTAGCGATGTGTGGAGGACCAATGTTTCTGTAAGAAGGAAAAAAAAAAAGGTTCCCCTGGAAAAGGGGTTCCCGCATTGGTCATTCTGGGAATTGACACCATGAAATAAAGATCCAACCTAGAGTCTTCTAGGGAAAACAAACATCACACGCTAAAAATATAGGAAGCAAACAAGCAAACAAAACCTTCTTACAATGAACACACTAGTTGGTGATGAAATCCAACATCGCGGGAACAATGTAATAAGGGGATGAGATAGAGCGGGTGGAAAAGTTACGTTGACGACTTGCTTAATGAACTTACACCCTAATGCAAGCTCCCACACATAATCATGGGTATACCCTCCAAGGAGCCCGAGTGAGTTTGGCCAACGTCGATTCCAGGTATCGTGAAGACTTTCCCCTCCACACTCATGTCGTGTAAATACCCTAAAGAGATAGGCCACTAAGGTTACCAATTACTACAATGATGCTCGGGGAAACAATCGATAGTCCGATCCATGTGCAAAGTCAGGGTATCTAGCCCGAAATCAACTCAAGAGCCCCCCACACATAATTGTGGGTATACCTTCAAGTGACCCCCAATAATACGTGCAATCTCTACACTAAGACCAACAAAGCAGGGTGGGTAACTCTGTCGGTCCTAATGCGACCTCGTGATTGACGCTTGTGTTAGAAGGGCTTCCCTGGACAAAATGTAGCAAGAGGATTTGAATGCTCCCTAACTCAAGATTGTATGTTTGTTTGCATCTTTGGAAAGTTATCTTTCACAACTGTTCCAAAGCCCTACAACTAATCTAATGTAGGTTTGCTACTAGAAAATATAAAAATGTCTAATCAATTTTTATAAGCTTTATTGTTAAGGTTATCGTTTTCTCAAGAGGAAAAATGGCATGGACTAAATGATGTTTTGACTGACTCTAAACAATGCAAAGAAATGAGAATGAAAATATTTCACTTCTATGAAAGCTATATTACAAGAAGGAGAAAACGTTTATCATTCCCACATGCACAATGCCCAAAAATATTATCAAACTCATCAATATCAAGAGCTTTAAGAAATGAGCTTAAGAGACTGTACACCAATACACTTGCTACTTCAAATGCAAAGATTCCCCCAATCTAATGTAAAGAAATAAATTAAAATTTATTGTTTCAAAGATACACTAAAAGAAATAGAGAGCTTCTTCAAGACAAAAGCAACCCAAACTACAATTTTTCTTTTAACACAAACTATTCAGAAAATGAAGTGTTCTTTCACTAAACAATTCTAAAGAAAAACAATGCTTTGTAACGGAAAGACACTTAAAGCAAGAGATCAAATATTTCAATCATATTGTAATTAGACCATAATCAAACCCAAAAATTCACCCCAAAATCAAATCCAAGATCTGGGCAAGAAAAACCATAAAAAATGTTTTTTTTTTCACAATCGTCGTAGGCTGTATACCAACATAGATCGACGATCCTTGATCGTCGCAGGATAGAGAATAAATACAGTGCGACGACGTCGCACTGTGTCAAATGGGTAGGGTGCGTCGATCCTAGATCGTCACACTGTCTCTCAAAGTAGGGTGCGACGATCAAAGGAAAAATGGAAAAATAAAAAGTATGAAGGTTTTTCTAGTGAAGTTTAATAGTCAGAGAGTCAAACTGGATCTCTCAGTGACTTAGAAAATAGAACCCAAGCAATCAAAGCAAGAAATCAAGAAAAACTAGGAAAACAATTTGTTCCTCAGTATGGTCGCCAATTTTGTTATCGGACAAATGGGTAAGTGCGGACACAAACTAATCTCCCTAGTTTCACCCCGAAACTAGAACAAAACAAGACAGTATATAAAACTTTCCCTAATTTTTAATCATCAAGCATACTAACTAACAAGAAATAAATGACATACCTTTTGAATGTCGTTTTTCCTCACTAGTGTCATCCTCGCTCCGTTCCAAGGCTTATGGGATGCTGAACCTGTAAAACGACACAATCCAATGAAGTGAAAGCAACATCGTATACTCAACAAAACCTATGTATGTGATCAAGGAGTCATACAATAAAATAAGACAAATTTTATGGGAAATAAATATATTGTTGTATTAAAGAATGTGGAAGAAAGATACAACTAGATGCCTTGATGTTGTCAGGTTTCTTCCAACAGTTCCTCGCTTCCCACACACTTCTGATCCACAGATTATGTGACTGTAGATCTGATAGCTACTCACAATTATTATTTAGTCCAACTATAGCCAACTTTTCCAAGCTAATTTCCCAAGCTACAAAACAACTAAATCCAAGCTACCAAGCCCAAGCTAACTTTCTATCAGGGGAAGCTATAGCCAAGTAATTATGGGATAAGTTAGGGGCTTTGTATCAGTCAAAGTCCCTGGTAAACAAATTATTCCTGCAGAAGAAGTTTTATAGACAAATGATGAACTATAGAGACTTGGTGATAGAGCATCTGCACACCTTCAATACTATGGTAAGTCAACTATTATCTATTGATATTAATATTTTTTATGAAGATAAGTGTATCACTTTATTGTTTTCTTTACCAAACTTGTGGGATAGTTTGGTTGTGGCCACATGTAGTAATACCACTACTTTAAGTTTCGATGATGTGGTCTCCTCCTTATTGTCGGAGGAGATGAGGCGAAAGGACATATGACATAGGATTTATTTGCAAGAGGATGCTCCCAAGAAAGAAATAGATATAAATACTCGGGTGGGAGATACAAATATAAGGGTAGATCTAAATCTCCTAGAATGTTTGTAAAGGAATGTTGGAGATGTGGAAAAAAAGGGAACTACAAGAAGCAATGTAGATCCAAAAGTGTTGAGAGAAGGAAGGGATGTGAAGATGCCCCTTCCACAGAAGCAAAATCCTTCACGGAAGAAGGAGGGGATTTTTACTTGGCTTCTTCAAGCATACATGTAGATCATGAGGCATAGTTGGTTGACTCAGGAAGATCATTTAATATGACTCCCCAGAGGGAGTGGTTTTGTGAAAATGAAAGGTATGATGGAGGCAATGTTTTTCTAGGAGATGACTCGACAACGAAAAATCTTAGGAAGAGGCAAATTCAAGTTGAAGCTCATGGATGGAAGGATTAGAAAACTCCTTGGTTTTCTGGACAGACCAGGATTGGACAAAAATTTGATTTTTGTAAGCAAAATGGATGATGTAAGGGTAAAAACAGTGTTTGAGAAAGAAACGTGCAGGATGGTTTGAGTAGAAATAGTGTTGCCAAAGGGATTTCGGAGTGGATTTCTATATAAGCTACAAGGAAGGACTATTAGTGATGGGTGAAATAGTTCCATTGTTCTTGATATTAGATATGAAGAAGAAAAAAATCCTATAGTCTTTGGAGAAGAGGCTATGTTGTGGAATCAAAGACTGGGGCATATTGGAGAGAAGGGCCTTTGACTACGAGATGATAAAGCTATGGTTGAAGGTATATCTAACTACTCTCTGGATTTTGATTTCTATGAACATTGTGTATATGGGAAGCAAAATTGGGTAAGATTCCCCTCTAGTGCAACAAGGGAAGAGGGAATTTTACATTGGGTGCATAGTGATGTGTTTGGACCTATTTTGGTTCCATCACTGGTAAAATATATGTACTATGTCTCATTTTTAGATGACTTCTTAAGGAATACATGGATATATTTCCTCAAAAAGAAGTATGAAGTTTTTGATAGGTTTAAAGAGTTTAAGGCTCTTGTGGAGAATCAAACAGAGAAAATAATTAAGGTGTTGTAGACGGATAATGGTAGAGAGTTCCATGGAAATGAATTCAAAGAATCCTATAAGAAGTGTGGTATAGAAAGGAAAAAGACTGCTCCATATACACCTCAGCAGAATGGAGTTGTAGCAAGGATGAACAAGATGCCGATGGAAAAAGCAAGGTGCATGCTCAGTGGTTCCAAAATTGGACAATAATTTTGGGCAGAGGTAGTGGGTACTACATGTTACTTGGTGATCCAGGAACTCTCACATAGGTCCAGGAGGATCCATAATGCTGATAGAGGTCTAGGAGGATCCATAAAAGCTCAAAATTTGACAGTCTCAAATGCTCTCGAAAACTACAACATTGTGTAGAGCTTGGCAATAAATTTCCAATGGCATACAAATTGCCTCAAACAAAGCTTGTATGTAAAAGTTATGGCTGGTCAAATTTCAAGTCAAACTAGGGAAAAAAAGAAAAAAGTCAAAGGGGTCAATGTGACACGTGTCACCATTGCGAGGGTGACATGTGGAATAACCTACATTGATGATGTGGCCACCCATGGATCACCACGTGGCACACCGTACATCCAACCAAGCAAGTGACTCAACATCCGTATGGCATAGGTGGACAAGTTAGAGTTTGATAGGTTGCAGATATAGACCAATGAGAGGCTACCACGTCTAAGCCTCCCATTGGACATTAATGGTTAGTGTTTATCAAATTTATAGGAGTCGGCGGGGCTCGAAGCCGTGACCTCCTATAACCTTATACAAGTCTCCATTAAAAATACTCCACACAATTGTTACTTAACCATATACATTGGCGATTGTATTTAACCTTGGGAAAAGGTTTGATCAATGACAAAAAGGTAACCATGGTCTTATTTGTAAATAATGTAACTGTGTGCCGAGATCTGCATGGATTTAAAACTATATTCCACCACATATGTATACATATGTCAACAACCATGCTATTTATAACATATGGTTTAAACAAAACACCGTAAATATGGCATGGTCGATGGGGTTTGACCCTGCGACCTATCGCATAATATGCCAACAACTTAAATGTTTCTTCCTTGGTGCCTTATGTTACCGAGATTCCTCCCCAAATATAATTAAATTGCTAAGTTTTCATATGGTGGTTTAGGGCCCGCGGTCCAAGGCCGAAACACATCTTGAGACAGGCACATAGTCTGAGGTGTGCACAGATCTCGAGACTAAGGTACTGTATGGATTGCATAAATTTACATGCAAGGAGAGGAGATTAATTTGGTATTGTCTTGATATGTGTGCCATGAGGAATATTGATTGCATATAGGCAACTTTATACTCATTTTTCTCTTTTTCTTTCGAGATGAGTTCAATGGTGATGTTATTTTTGTGCTAAGAGGTCATTTGTGAAAGTCTTAGTCCAAATTACCATTAATGAGCGCCATAGTGCATTACTTGGCATGTAAAGATTGAGCCGGTTCAGGATATGGTCGACTTTATACTCATTTTTCTCAAAATTACGCAAGGAATTCAATGGTAAACTCTATATTTGAGTTTGAGTAGCAGAATCAAAGAGAGTCCATAAAATTGGCTTTTTGTAAGTCTATGTTGTAATGTAATTTGACATTTTGAGATGATAAGAGGCAATCTTGTTGTATAGAGGAGACTTGAAGATGAAGTAATATATATCATCAATGTTTTATGTTTGAGTTTTTTATTATCTCATAATACTTCAAATTAATAATCAATTTATGAGATTTTGGATAAGAAGAACAACAACATTTTTTTTGCAAATCATCACAATATGATCATGAATTATTCTGAATCGGGTTAGATGCTAACATGTATATTTTAAAGGAATAAGTGGTATCTAAGGATTTTTAGATCAAGTGGTATCAGAGCTAGTTTTGATGTGTATTTGCAAGCTGTTGATGTGACGAGGTCCAAGACTCAGATTGCTGAAGGTTTTGAAGACTCTTATTGAGAGGATAAGATGAGTAAATCATTATGAAGTTAACGCTACAAAAGAACATTAACTGACAAGTTGAGAAGGAGAATTATGAATTAAGGATGCAATTGCAAACTCTCGAGGAAGAGAAACATAAGTTGCAATATGGACTGATATGTCATGAGGAATTCCATAGAGGTATTTTTCTTGGGTTGTAAAGGAAATTGTAGACCAAGGATCAGGTATTAGCACCATCAATATCAATCCATGAAGATTGGCAAGTCGAGAATGCAAATTATCTGATGTAAGATAAACTAACTCTTTCAAAAGGCATGATCGAGAAGGATGATTCTTTGTATTATTATTTTTCTTGTCAAGATGGAGAATGACCGAGGACAACTGAAGCAAGGAGAAATTTAGATGAAGAAGTCCTTCATAAGCAGTTAGTCTTACCTTCCAATCCAGAGAAAGGTAACAGATCTAAGTCATCTCTAGAGAAATATGTGCATTCTAAGGAGGAAATGAAGAATTTTCCCAATGGTAAATGGTATATATATCCATCTGCTTCTTGTGGAACTAGTAACCACGATATGGAGAAATTTTCAAGAACATAATCCGTGCAAGAAAAGCCATCCAAGAAGAATGTTAAAGGTAAAGGTCATTTATCAAAATAGAGGAAAAGGGGGAATGACAAGAAGGGATTGTGTTTCCAATATGGGAACAAGACACTCTTCTCTTATTGTGATAAGAGTGGACATTAGATCGAGAAGTGTTGGAAATTTTATTCACACTTATGTCCAAAGCAGAACCAAAAAGATGTGAAGGCACCTGCATGAAGACAAACAACAACTCGAGATGAAGTTAATTGTCTTGCTGAAATATTTGAGAAAGAATACTTCCTAATGGCTAGTATTAATAAAGTGACATATGAAGACATCAAGGTATCATTCGTGGACAGTGGCTCATCTCGCCACATGACAGGGATGAGATAAATATTCCCAACTTTCCTAGAGATTGACACAGATTGGTATGTAGGATCTGGAACTAACACTATACAAACAACAAAAGGATCTGGATATGTAAGATTCCGGCTCGAGTCGAGAGGATTTATAGGAATAAAGCATATGTTATATGTTACATAATTGAAAGTAAACCTACTCCCAGTTGTGAATTTTTAAGATGAAGGCTATTCCATCACATTTCAGAATGGACATGTACTTGTGTATTCAAGGGAAGCTACTCAAGACACAACACAGATGTTTGGTGTTTTCAAGGAGAGGTTATATAGGTTTATGGGAATACCTATAATATGTTCTAATGGTTTCTTGGATTCAACATCAAATTCTACATCAGATTCAATGTCAAATTCATCATCAACGTCAGAGGCATTGTTAGAGATAGGAAGTTGTGAGACTCCTTCTAGTACTAAGGAGAGGATGAGTCCATGAATAGACCATCCATCAGAAGATATTTCATTGTAAAAATGTATATTTGTAAGATGCAAGCTAATATGCATATGGAGATACCTACTAAGTCTATTTCTATTGTTGTTTTAGAAGGCTTGTAAGCCACTCATCATAGATGTTAAGAGTGAGAGGAATTCTGTAAAATTTCTATATAGCCACCTTATATGATGCTAAGAGTGAGAGGATTTTTATAAAGGATTTCTATATAGCCACCTTACATATTTTTTAAAGTGAGAGGAATCTTGTAAAGGGTTTCTATATAGCCGCTTTGTTATATGAGTGAGAGGGATCTTATAAATATTTCTAAGCCTTTCTACAACAGTGTAGGAAATTATTTTGTCTTGTTATCAGCTAAGGACTACATATGGATGAAATTGTCTAAGTTAACATTCTTATTATGAAGTACCAAAGGCGAATGAATAGAAGGATGCAGACATTTGGAACATGTAGATCAAAAGAAGGAAGAGCATCAAAGTAATGTAAATATTCCTAGAGCTGGTAAAGGAGAAATAATCTTCTTTGTAAAGAGATAAGAGTTATATCCTTATAAAGATGCATGCTATAAGCATATCCAAAATATTATGTCATGTTCATGTAGATGCATACCTTGAGCAGAAGCAGTTCAGAAAGTACATAGAACATGTTTATAATTGTTTTCAAGGTAGGAGAGAAGAAATGAACAGGGAATTCATTCAAAGACTCCTACAGATACATAAATAGTACAAGAATAGAGAGTCCAAAAGGTTGAGGCATAGATCAACATTCGACTTGGTAATTTCATGATTTGTTGAGATAGACTATCTTCAAAAGAGGAGGAGATGGAATTTAATTGTGATTACAAGATTCAGATTCAGATATTGCAGAGATTCAATGAGAATAATTTTGTTATGAAGGAATCCATGAGTTAGAATTGGAGCTATATTCTATTAGTGCCAGAGGACAGAGTCAGATTCATGTTTCAGAAGCATATATAAGTACACTAATCTAATATCTAAGAGCCAAGATGAATACTTAGTCCCAAAATATTCAACAAGGTGGAAGAGCGAAGAAACTTCATCATCACTAAGTTACTAGATAAGATCATTACGGTAAGATGGAACAATGAAGAAGCTTCACCATCACTAAGTTACTGGATAAGAGAATTACATTAAGATGAAAGAGTGAGTAAGAATTATCATCACTAAGTTGTTGAAATATTCATACTTTTGGAGGACCGAAAGTTCTTCAGTGGGAAGGTGTGATCCAAGAGGATCCAAGAATGCTCACAAAGGTCCAGGAGGATCCAGAACGCTCATAGAGGTCTAAGAGGATCCATAATGCTCACAAAGGTCTAGGAGGATCAAGAAAAGTTCAAAATTTGACTGTCTCAAATGCTCTTGGAAACTACATAATTGCATAGAGATCGATGATTTCTTTCCAATGACATAAAAATCACTTCAAACAGAGCTCGTATGCAAACTTTATAGTCGGTCAAAGTTCAAGTCAAACTAGGGAAAAAAGGAAAAAGTCAAAGGGGTTAAACTGACATGTTTCACCACTGCAAGGGTGACTCATGGAATGACCATACGACTGTACGGTGCTGACATGTCCACCCCTGGAGTGCCACGTCATACACCGTACATCCGACTAAGAAAGTGCTTTAGGATCCATATGACACAGGTGGATAAGTTAGAGTTTGACATGTGGAGGAAATAGATCAATGAGAGGCTACCACGTGGAAGCCTCCCATTGGAAATTAATGGCTAGTGTTTATCAAAAGTATAGGAACCGATGGGGGGCAAACTCATGACCTCCTATAACCTTACACAAGTCTCCATTACTAATACACCACACAATTGTTACTTAACCATATACATTGGCGATTGTATTTAACCTTGGGTAAAGTTTTAATTGGCAGTAAAAAGGGTCAAGGGCCCAAGCCGTTGACCCATGGTATTATTTGTATATAATGTAATTGTGTGCCAAGATCTAAAGGGCATTAAAACTATATGCCACCGCATTTGTATACATATGTCAACAACCATGCTATTTATAACATATGGTTTAAACAAACACTGTAAGCATGGCATGGTTGATGGGGTTTGACTCCGCGACCTACCACAAAATATGCCAATGAAATAACCAGTGCGCCTTTGGCGCCTTATGTTACGAAGTTCCACCCCAAATAGAATTAAATTGCTAAGTTTTTGTATGGTGGTTTAGGGCGCGGTCCAAGGCCGACACACATCCCAAGACAAGAACATAGCTTGAGGTGTGCATATATCTCGAGACCAAGTTACTACATGAATTGAATAGAATTGCATGCAAGGAGAGGAGCCTAATTTGGTATTGTCTCGATATGCGTGCTATGAGGTATAATGACTGCATATAGGCAACTTTATACTCTTTTTTCTCATTTTTACAAGAGGAGTTCAATGGTGATGTTATTTTTGTGCTAAGAGGTCATTTGTGAAATTATTAGTCCAAATTGCCATTAATGAGCGCCATAGTGCATCGTTTGGCATGTAAAGAGGGTAAAATTGAGCTAGTTTGGAATATGGTCAACTTTAAACTCATTTTCTCAGAATTGCGCAAGGAATTCAATGGTAAGCTCTATATCTCAGTTCGAGTAGCAGAATCAAAGAGAGCCCATAAAATTGTCTTTTTGTAAGGCCATGTTGTAATGTAATTTGGTGTTTTGAGATGAAAAGAGGCAATGTTACTATCTAGATGGGACTTGAAGATGAAGTAATATATGTCATCAATGTTATATATTTGAGTTCTTTTATTTTATGTTGTGTCATGTCATAATACTTAAAATTAATCATTAGTTTATGATATTTTGGATAAGAAGCATAACAACATCTTTTTTTTTTTAGCAAATCCCCTCAATACGATCAAGAATTATTTTGAATCAGGTTAGATGCTAACATGTGTATTTTAAAGGAATAAGTGGTATCTATGTATTTTTGGATCACATGGTCAATTGATCACTCTTATCAACATTGGATGACAAGACTTCACAAAGGGTATGGACTGGTAAGAAACCCTCTCTCACACATCTCAGGGTATTTAGTTGTGATGCCTATGTTCACGTTCCAGAGAAAAACAAGAGTAAGATAGATAAAAAGGTTTAACAATGTATATTTATTGGTTATAAAAAAGGTATGAAAGGGTATAAGCTTTGGAACCCAGAAAATAAGAAGGTAGTGTATAGTCAAGATGTGGTATTTAGAGAAATCAAAGATGTTGTCAAATAGGAAGTCCTACCAAGGAGGGAAGAACCAAAGAAAATAGAGTTTGAGTTTAAGGATGATGAATCACACTCTACAAAAGAACATGAATTAGAAGAAGAAGAATATCCTCATACTCTAGTATTGAGGAGATCAGTTTGAGAAAGAAGGAAACCAGAAAGGTATAATCCACTCGATTTCCATTCATGTTTTTCTTTGTATATTACTAATGATGATCCTACAACGTTTAGGGAGGAAATGTATTTAGAAGATGGAAAAATCTGGAAAAAGGCCATGTTCGAAGACATGGCAGCCTTAGACAAGAATGAGGCTTGGGATCTAGTGGAGTTGTCAACTGGAAGAAACCCTATTGGAAGAAAATAGGTGTTTAAGAATAAGTTGAATGCAAAAGGAAAAGTGGAGAAATACAAATCTCGATTAGTAGTAAAAGGTTATTCTCAAGTAGAGGGAATTGAATTTGGAGATATTTTTTCTCATGTTTCCAAGTTAACTTCAACTAGATTTATTTTATATATTGGTGTTGCACTTGATTTTGAAGTAGAACAAATGTATGTGAAGACAACATTCCTACATGGGGATCTGGAAGAAGAAATTTGCATGAAGCAACCAAAGGTATTTTCTATGAAAGGAAATAAAGAGTTGTTATGCAGGCTGAAAAAGTCCCTGTATGGGTTAAAGCAATCACCAAGGATGTGGTATAAAAAATTTGATACTTATATGTTGGTACTTGGCTTCACAAAGAGCAAAGAGTATCACTATGTGTATTTCAAATTAATCCATGATCATCTCAGTTTTTTGGTATTCAATGTGGATGGTATGTTGCCCATAGGAAAAAACAAGTAGATTATCTAGGATGTGAAAACTCGGTTGTCCTCTAAATTTGACATGAAGGATATTGGTGCTGGAAATTCCATTTTTTGCATGGAAATTAAAAGAGATCGATAAAACATAAAAGTATGGTTAAATCAGAGGAAATATGTTGAGACAATATTGTAGAGGTTTAATATGTAGGAATGTAAACTAGTCAAGGTTCCTATTCCTATAGGTGTAAATTTATCTATGGATCAATGTCCCAAGTCATAGAAAGAGGAACAAGAAATGTCTTGTGTTTTGTATGTGAGTGCAGTTGGAAGTTTGATGTATGCAATGGTCTGTACTAGACCATACATTGCACATACAATGGAAGTTTTGAGCAAGTATATGTCAAAACTAGGGAAGGAGCATTAGACAACAGTAAAGAGGGTTTTCAGGTATTTGCATGGAACTACTAGTTATATATTGTGCTACCAAGGAAGACTAGGACTGGACATAGTGTTGGACATACATGGGTTTTTTGATGCATATTGCACTGGAGATTTAGATCGTAGAATATCTACAAGTGGGTATGTGTTTAACCTGTTTGGACAAGAAATCAGTTGGATGAGAAAAATATAGTCTGTAGTAGCACTCTCAACTATAGAATATGAATACATGGCAACCAATCATGCAAGAAAAGAATAAATATGGTTACAAAGATTATGTTCAGGTGTTGGGTTGGTACAACAAGGTGTACTGATAGATTGTGATAGTCAGAGTGCAATCTTCCTCGCGAAGAACTCAACTTATCATTCAAAGACAAAGCATATTGATGTTCAATATCACTTTGTGAGAGACATGGTTGAAGAAAACAAGGTGTTGCTGATGAAGGTGGACACTTTGAAGAATGTTGTTGATTCATTAACAAAATTTGTGAGCACTAAGAAGTTCTCTTGGTGTAGAGGATGTATGGGCATTGTAGACTGTGTAACCATGTAACCCTTGTATGCAAAGAAAAAACAAGTGAGAGCATGTTGGGTATGTGTTATATGCTTTGCATGATTGGGGCGGGTGAATTTTTGGGGGG
>JASDQU010560098.1:49042-60799 GCA_032191745.1 Picea mariana | reverse complement strand
GGTTTAACCCGCAAGAAGACTCGATCGTCGACCTCATAACTACGGTCGACTCGGTGCGCATTGGCATAACTCTTCTATAGATCATGTGCTTCTTTAATCCTTTGTCTTATGGTTTGCATTTTCTCTTACATTTCTTGGATCACTTCTGGTCCCACCAAGACCCTATCCTCAAGCCGATCGCAACTCAAGGGTGTCTGACACGGTCGCCCATAAAGAAACTCAAAAGGCGCCATCCTAATGGTGCTCTGGTAACTGTTGTTGTAAGCGAACTCTACTAGAGGCAAGAATTCCTCCCAACACTTTTGTTGGTCCATCACGTACATGCGCAACATGTCTTCCAAGGTTTGGTTCATTCATTCTGTCTGTCTGTCCATCTCTGGGTGATACGNGTAACTGTTGTTGTAAGCGAACTCTACTAGAGGCAAGAATTCCTCCCAACACTTTTGTTGGTCCATCACGTACATGCGCAACATGTCTTCCAAGGTTTGGTTCGTTCATTCTGTCTGTCTGTCCATCTCTGGGTGATACGCAGTACTAAAGTTAATATGGGTCCCCAAGGCCTCTTGGAAACTTGTCCGAAATCATCCAGTAAACACCGATCCTCGATCGGATATAATCTTCTTAGGTACGACATGCAGCCTCACAATCTCACTGATGAAAACTCTTGCTATGTCAGGTGCCTGATATAGCGTACACACAGGAATAAAGTGAACACTCTTTGTCAGAGTGTCTACTACTACAAAAATCAAGTCATGTCTCTTTGTCGTCAGTGGAAATCCAACAATAAAATCCATCAAAATAACTTCCCATTTCGATTCTGGAATGGCATGTGGTTGTAGTAATCCTGTTGCGTGTCTATGTTCAACCTTTACCTGTTGACACTCTAGACACCTGGCCACATAGTTAACTACGTCGACCTGCATTCCCCTCTAGAAGAATAAGAGTTTAAGATCTGCCCTCATCTTCGTGACTCCCGGGTGAGCCATGTAAACTTATCTATGAGCCTCACTCAGGATCAACATCCTCAACTCATCGTTTGGCGGTACATAAATCCGACTTTTAAACCTCAATAACCCATCGCTATCGAAAGAAAATCCCTCATATCGTGGTACCATCATTGTGTTTTGTCCAATAAAGCCCTCGACCTCCTTGTACCAATCATCGTCACGCTGTAAAGTGAGAATCTTCTCACGTATATTCATATGAAGAGGCAACATTGAAAATATGTGTGACCTCCGACTCAAAGCATCCACCACTCAGTTCACTATTCCCTTTATGGAAGTAATCTCGAAGTCGTACTCGCTAAGCAATTCCAACCAACACCATTGTCATGCATTCAGGTCGCTTTGCGTAAAAATGTGTTGTAGTCCAAAATGATCAGTCTTTAATTCAAATTTTCGTCCAACAAGGTAGTGTCTCCAAACCTTCAAGGCATATACAATGGCTAATAACTCCAAATCATGCGTCACATAGTTCTCCTCATGCCTTCTCAATTTCCTCGAAATGTAAGCAATCACTCAACCATCCTGCATCAAGACTCTGCCTAAACCTTCCTTGGATGCGTATGTGCATACCAAGAAGTCCACATCCATGTCAGGGACCTTTAGTATCAGCGTTTTTGTCAACAACTCCTTAAGCCTTCGAAATGCTTCCACGCATTTTTCGGTCCAAACAAACTTCTTTTTTTTCTTCTATAATTCCGTGATTGGATTTGATATATTCAAAAATCCCTTGACAAATTGTCGATAGTATCCTGCTAAACCCATAAAGATATTCACTTCTATGACATTCGAGGGCGCAGGCCATTCCATAATAGCCTCAACCTTTGCTGGATCCATGGCGATGCCTTCGTCGGAGATGAAATGCCCTAAGTAGTCAATCCTTGATTGATAAAAAGAGCATTTGGAAAACTTCCCATACAATTTGTGCTCTCATAGACACTCTAGCACCAAGCACAAGTGCTCATCATGCTCCTCCATCGTCCAAGAGTAAATCAAAATATCATCAATGAATACTTGGACAAACTTGTCCAAGTACTCGCGGAACACCCCATTCATCAAACTCATAAATATTCCTAGGGTGTTTGTCAGTCCAAAAGGAAAAACAGTAAACTCGTAATGTCCAAATCTCATCTTAAAGGTGGTCTTAGGGACTTCATCCTCCTTGATCCGCAACTGGTGATACCCTGATCGCAAATCGATCTTGGAGAACACCGTCGCACCCTTCATTTGGTCGAACAAATCATCAATTCTTGGTGAGGGATACTGATTCTTGATCGTGGCCTTGTTTAGTTGACGGTAGTTGATGCAAAGCCTCCACGATCCATCCTTCTTTTGTATGAAAATAACCGGTGCCCCCAATGGTGACACACAAGGACGTATTAGTCCCAGGTCTAGCAACTCCTTTAGTTACATTTTCAATTCTTGCAACTCCAGGGTCGACATCCGATAAGGCGCTCTTGCTATCGGTTCGATCCTCAATTTTAGGTCTATGGTAAACTCCAATTCCCTTTCCGACAGCATCCCTAGTAACTACTTTGGAAATACGTCTACAAACTCCTTCACCACTGGAAGGTGTTCTAGACCTTCCACCACTCCCTTTTCGTTTAGCGCAAGGATCACATAAATCTTGCAACCCTTGCGCATACTCTTCCGTAACTATAAGGAAGAGACGAACCTCAGGGAAACTCCCTGGTTTCGTCCTACAATCACATATCTTTGTCCTTCGTCATCAACCAAGCTCAACCATTTTGTCTTACAATTGAGTATCGCCTCATGCGATTCCAACCAATCCATACCGATCACGATGTCATAAGATCCTAAGATCGTGACATACAAGTTGACCCTCGTGACAGACTCTCTCAGGTTAAGGGCGCAACCCGTAACTTTCCCTCCAACCTTTTGTTTGGCTCCCGACGCCATCTCTACGAAGATAAACTCATCCTAATCAACTCCCTTTACCTTAATCCTTTTTAGCGTTGCACCAGAAATGAAACTCTTAGTATCACCTGGGTCTATCAAAATACTAAGGGTCTGGTCAGCGACAATACCTTTCATCTCGAGCACAGTTGACTGGTGCTTTGCCTGACAGTTATTCACCGCTACATGAATATGATGGGCCTTGCCCATATATCCCAGTGTAATGGGTCCGGCTGATCCGGACACCCCGGTCGTCTCCACAGGATAGTCGTGCTGGTAGTGTGGCTCCCCACACATCCAACACCCCTTCTTCGACCCAGTAGTCCTGGTACCCGAAGTAGAAGATGACTGCCCGTCGGCCTGAAAACCTGGTCTATTCTACTAAACAGGCCTAAACTACTGCTGCTATGGGCGATATTATTATTGGTGCTGTGATCCCCGATAAGGTGTCCACTGCTAAGGCAGAGGTTGGCAGGGTGTAGTGGAAGTGGATCCTCTCTGGAAGCCACGATATCTCGGCATATGTCTTGCAGGGGTCTGATGCTGCGGTGTACCAGATGAACCCTGCCCTGCTGGTCTCGCTGGAGTCCTGGTCAGACCCCCACTGATAAGCTCCTCCTTTGCTATGAGGTCCTTTTGGACAACGTCATGCAAGGTTTGAGGCATCAAAATCCTAACCTTTGCACGCAGGCTACCATTAAGGCCAAACACGAACCTGTTGACCTTAAGTTTTTCTATGTTAAGGTACAGAGCATACGGGAGCAGCTCCATAAAACGTGCCTTGTACTTAGGAACCGTACGACCTCCCTATCGTAATGCATTGAACTCATTGAGATGATGCTCAATGAATTCCTCTGAAAGGTACCTCTCTTGGAACCGTTCCTCGAGCAGTTCCCATGACATGTCTTTGACGGCCATGTTCAGCTGCGATAGGAGCATCTTCCACCATAGAAGAGCGCTCCCCTTCAGTTGAAAGACCGCCATGCGGACCTTCATGTTGGAGGTATAATTATGAAGTGCGAAGCACATCGCCATATTCTCCAACCATGCCTCGGTGGCGGCACCATCTGGGGCACCAGAGAACTCGAGAAATTTAACCTTCTCAAGTTCACAGTGAATGCTACCTGTAACGGCCGGTGCGCGCAGCAGAACCTTAGCAGGTGCTGGCGCCCTGGCCTCATCTCTGTCCAAGCGGCTCATCAGTGCCTCAGATATGCACTGAAAAGATCTCATCATCCCGAGAACATCGCCAACTACTATGTGCTCTTGTCCGAGAACCTACTCGCCTCCCTGGCGGTTCGACCCCTCGGGCGTGGATGCTACTGGAGGCGTCACGCCTCCTCCTATAACACCTCGTTGTCTTCCTCCATGAAGTCCTCTAACCATTATTACTTGCACGCATATAATCAACTCGATCAACAACAGTATAATCAAATCAAATCAAGTCATGGAAGCCATAGCGAATCCCAAGTCACGGGTCAAACTGGCTCTGATACCATATGTAACAACCTCTCGTTTGTCATCACAACGATCCCCATATAGCAAGTGCAATTTTTTTTTGTCTGTTTTTTAACAAGTGTGTGCGCGCGTGTACAATGGAAACAAACACATTCGACTCTACATCGCCACCCGACGATGATCAAGACGCAACCACGAAGAACACAACAAGATGACATAAGATGCACCATAAGTAACTGCATGCATTAATGACGATCAAACGACTATAAGTAAGACTGACTACCCGCCCATACTACCCTGCAATGGTTAGGACCTCTAAGACACATAAGCAACGCTCAAGCCCAGATTCCCATATATTTTAACCATTTTAGGTCTCAGGGCTGGCGACTGTTCTGAGGAACATGGAGGTGTCTATATCCCACCCGACACAAACAGACCCAACATTTAAATGAATCAACCAAGTACAACAATAATTAATAGAACAACCTTGACCTCTATGGAAGGCGCAAGGCAGAAGGACCCAGACAATGACCCACCAAGTCCAACATTATTAAAATGAACAAAATCCTCATTTACTAATTCATAATAACCTATGGTACTTAGTTCAAAGAACCTTATATTTTATAAGTCATCAATAACTAAAGATTCATTAGTATTATGATAAAATAACAATGCCATTACATTTTATATGATATCTAACACTAACATTACATTTTATCTTATATGGAAATAACATTACCCTTACATATTTCAATGATGTATTATAATGACATTACCCCTTACATATCACCATCACATTACTCCTTGTATGCTACCAATGCAATGAAGTTACAATAACTTTACCATAAAATAAATCAACATTACATTTATATTGCCATAATCGTTAGCATTTTCATGAACATTTCATTACAAAATCAACACCATAAAACAGTGATAACCATAGCAGTAACCTTACCATGAGCATACCTTAACATTACATTACGTCGATCATCACCCTAAGCATTAACCATAACTGAGCCTTATATTACATTAGTTTTATCATGTACAGTAATAACCTCGAAGGTTAGCATTATCCAATTATATTGAAAACCAAACCCAACTATATTGAACCGTAACCAAATCCTATTTAACGATACGCAAGGTAAATTAAAAACAAATCCTATTTATAATAGAACAGTGACCAATAAAACATCCCCTCAGACATTATTAAGACAATTATTCCCATCCGATTAATAAGATAGGTTCGTCTAATTTAGTAGATTGAGAATAACTACCAATAATTGGATGAAAAAGGAACTATATAACTAATTGACTGTCCTCGATCGATACCAAAAAAAAATGAAAACATTAAAAATTTTCGTGGTAAATGACAGTTGCTAAAACATTAAAAATTACACCTAACTCAATACAGAAAGCTCAATGATAGTGGCTAAAGCATTGAAAAATTTGTTGTAAAGGATCGTTGCTAAAAGAGTAAAATTTTCGTATAACTCAATATGGAAAGCTCCTGTGGGTTTTTTTTTTTGTGTTTTAAACTTTTTTTAAAGGTGGTTGTCAGAGCTTAGGCACGCTCAGACATTCCAGCACACTAATATCCAAGTTTACTAAATCCGACCTAAATCCTACCAATATAATCAAATAGAATCCAAAATTTTCGTCACCAACTGACTTATCATAAAAGCAAAAATCAGAGAAGTCGGAAATGCAGAAGGGATGGTTTCTTATAATGAAAAATAGGAGGGCATGTTCAACAATCGTAGCCCAGAATGTCGGGGTAAGCTCCATGGCCATCCCATGACTGGATTTAGTATAACGTTGTCATACGCACAGTGGATAACGCTGTTAAGTTTCCTTTTTTTTTTTTCTGAAGGGGGTCACTGCCAGTAATCTGAATAAAACTAGATTTCATGGGCGATTTTACTTTTAAAAGGAGGGGTCGCTGYTGCAAATCTGTGGGTGTGGGCAGCACGCGCAGGTAGACCGCTTAAAGGATTTGAAGGCGTATCACAACAAGCAGACTTAGTCATAAATCGAGCAATTCATGAGCATTAAATACAACCACAAAGGAGGCGTTTATGGATAGATTGTGGTCAGCTAGACAGTAAACTAAGGACACCCCACGCCTGAACAAAAATTAGAATCCGTCTTAGAATGAGATTGCCCAAGATGGGCCTCGCCAGCTCAATCACCCTTACCCCCACAACAGAACAAGATCAACGTATCGGGTTATTCAAATCATAAATCAGGTTAAAATGCATACACAGGGTACATAAATGAGTAGGCGTTACCTCCATACAGAGGGAATTCTCCCCTACATAATAGACTAGAGTAAAAGGGTCCTTTCCTACATGACCAATTCGCATTTACTGAGCGAATTTCCAACACGTCCTCTACTGGAAGAGTTCAAAGTGGTAGACAGAAGTAAAAGGTTCTATAATTTTCTTACCACAATAAAATCCTTCCTCCTTATCTATGTAAAAGATAGAAATGGCAGTTATAATTTTACCATGTTATTAACTCCATGTTATAACAACTGTGCATCTTAGCTATAACAGCAAAGGTTGTTTGACTGTATAATTGTACAACAAAGTTTCTAAAGGCAAAAATACTACATCGAGGAAGGATACTGCGTGAAGAGTACGCAGAGGCATGTAGGTCCCAATCCCAGGAAAAGAAGAACCCTAACCAGAACACAGGCCAAAGGATTTTTGGCATTTAACGAAAGGGCTAGGCTTAATACAGAGTTCAATCATTATTATTGTGCGGACACAACTTGCAGAGAAAACTATTGCGGCGATCAACAGCTGAGTCAATTCTTTTACAACATTAAAAATTTAATGGTCGAAATAAATAAATATGCATTATACTCCTACAATGAAGGATCATGCGGTTGCCTTATCGCCTACCTCGAATGACTCTCGTGCTCCGAGCTACCCCGCTTGTGCTCCATGCCGCTCCCGCTCGCTGACTGTCGAGACCTCACCAGTACCTCCCAGCCAATCGCTAGGGGTACTCTACTCCCCCCTTAGCCCCCCGAGCCGCAAAGGGGCCACACACTATCTAGATGGTATGTCTAGCTTCCCATCTCGCCTTGTAAGGTCGATCTACCACTCTTATCTGAGCTGGAAAATCCCAACTCCTCACAAGTAATCAGTCAAGCCACAAATCTGGCAATGTAGCGTTATGCTAACAGCTGATCCCTTTTGTAACAACCTCCTCTTTACGACAACAACTTTTTAATAGGTGGAATTATTATTATTATTATTATTATTTTTGTTTAAGGTGTGTGCACGCGTGTAAAAAGGAACAGACACACTTGACCCTACGTCACCACTTGACAACCAACAAGATGAAAACACGATGATCACAACAAGAAGACTTAAGGCGCACAACAATAATTGCAAGAAATAAACAACATATTGGGTTACGTGCAGTACCAACACAAATGGAAGATTCCATAGTAGTAGATTTTACTATTTCTGCACAGGAAAGCAGGGCGTTTAATATTAGTTATCCACTCCAGAGAGAGAGAATGTCAGATAGGATCCTGGCTGATTGCTCAGGCAGAAACTAGTAATCTCTGTCAGGTGTGTTGCAAGAGTGGAAACCCTGCCTTTAAAGGGCCCGAGACTCTTGATACGGCACTGGATTCTTCCCACAGAAAATAATCACACACATAGACTTATATACAGAGCGACTAGCCTTATCAGATTGAAGAGTCTTATATCATGCAACTGTGAGTTTAGACAATTCCAATTATAGTACTAACCCTGAAATTAATTAACAATCTCAATGCATCCCATATGTTACATTTATCATAAAATAAATCAACATTACATTTATATTACCATAACCTTGCCAATGAATTAAGAATAAAAAGAAATCATTACCGCCGCATTCAATTACATATTGCTTAACCATTCATGACATTAATTACAACATTTCAGTGACAGTACTATCAGATAACCATGTCTTTCTAGATTAAAATAACCACATCACATTATAGTTCTATAACCATTAACATAAACATTTAACGTTCATTCCACTATCGTTACCTTGAAACAATTACGTTTAACATTAACCTTACCCTAGAATTAACATGAAGCCCTTCCTTACCTTATATGAGATCCACTTTACCTTTTTATGTTACAAAAACCTTGCATTTAATTTACCATTTCCAACATTTCATTTATTGTCAACAAACAAACTGCAATATCCTTCACCTAGAATTTGCGAGAACATTACCCTAATCCTAACCATAACATCATTCCTACAAAATGCTATAAAATAATGTGATATAACTAATTCCTACATCATAATATATTCATCACACTAACTCCATTTCATTACAATAACTTCATTACAATGATCTTTCTCTTTCTCTTTTTGGCATGTAAACGTTTTTTCATAAGAAGAGACTTCAATAGTAATACTAGAAGAACTTGATTATAAAACAATGTTATATAGTGTAAATTTAAAATTAAATAATTGATTTCCAGTAACTTGATATTATATAAGAGATCTGATATCCAAGAGGTTGATATTAAATAAATCAACAAAAATACAAAAGATTATGTTTAACTTTCATAAGGAAAAAGGTCAAGTTAATATTATGTCATATTGATCATTTACATGTACAAGGAGGAATATCTTGAATATGAAGCTATCAGATGAAGTTGTTTTAATGTAGTATTGTTTATCATATAGAATAATTATGAATAATATGAGACATTACAAGATATGGAAAGTACAAACATAGAAGGAAAGGGAAACAATCTATAGTGGACACGTATAAAAGAAAAATAATTTAATTCCAAAACTGTTGTGAAAATTTAAAGGAAATAAAGTGACTAAGCGGGCCACTGTTGCGCGCATGCCTGGGTTTATTGGGGTTAAAAGTGAGAAAGAAAAATAAAAACCACAATCTAGGGAATCCCGCCGACGCCCTAGCTAAGACAGGCAGCATTAAAGCGCAGACTAACAGAGGCGAACTGGCATCCGGAGACCACCGTCTCAATTCGCCTTCAAGGAGTAGAGTTGAACAAGCTTAGAAACGTCCTGCCAGAAGATTCTTTCAACAGAGTCAAGGGACTCTAAGGATATGGATATCATCAAGAAATGCATTCAAAAAATGAAAAGGAGGCCAGAGTTAAGGTAAAATAAACAAGATTTTCGCACTCCAAAGTAACCACCCACGGAAGGGCAGGCTAAACGTCGACTGTCATAACTGAGGAANTTCAAGGAGTAGAGTTGAACAAGCTTAGAAACGTCCTGCCAGAAGATTCTTTCAATAGAGTCAAGGGACTCTAAGGATATGGATATCATCAAGAAATGCATTCAAAAAATGAAAAGGAGGCCAGAGTTAAGGTAAAATAAACAAGATTTTCGCACTCCAAAGTAACCACCCACGGAAGGGCAGGCTAAACGTCGACTGTCATAACTGAGGAAATCATGCAGGCAGTTCATGCGTCCATTATCTACTGAACGCATGAAGCATAAAGGGAAAAGTTCGTTGTGCTGAGTTGGACAGAGAGCTACTGTACGCGTGTTGAATCTGGACGCAGCCAAACACCCATGCAATAGTTTTTCTTATAGTTTTGGTACAGATTTAGCTTAAACTACTGCCTTTCTGCACAGGTAAAAGCAAGCAGATAGGAGGGTCATTACAAAATCAATTAAAAACAACAGGTATTAAAATTGTCGGTCAAACCAAACTTAAAACAACAAAATCATGGGCCTAGCAAAAGTGTCGATCAACGACAAACAATCTTGCATTAACACAGGAACAACCTACAGTAAAGATGTGTCAACAGAAACCAATTTTTTTTTGTACTATGTTGTAGGAATCAATTATTCCTTCATCATTCTCGATGTGGGTCTCAGTTTCCTGTTGTAAAAGGGATCGATCATTAAATTGTTGTAATATTCACACCCCAGCATATCGCTGCCAAAACCACAACAAAAGGGTTTCTTTTAAATTTAAGGATGTCAATCAAATACTCGCTACAGGACTAGGTGCACAGGTGGATATTTTGCCCAGGAACAATGAACACAGAGGTACGGGCGGTCTATACAATTTAAGACCTGCAAACTACTGTTCCAATCCTGCTAACTAAAATGGCCCTGGGGTAAACGTGTAGCTAATCAAAGTTTGCAGGTATAAAAAGAAAACAAACGTCGAATCCAAAATTTGATTGATGATACTAGCAGATCAAATAAATGGGCAGCGAAAGGGGTAATTTCTCAATCGAACTAGGTCAGGGTCGCTTCGAATAACAGGGAAAATGACTTATTGCAGTTTGTAAATCACAGACGGAGATAAAATTTCCCAAGTTTCAACGCAAGGAAATAAGAAAACCATCGCCCAAAAAAAATAACGCAGACCTGATCAGATTGTTTTCTGGTATCGACGCAGGGAGAAGGATAGATCACAGGCCCACCCAGGATTTGCAGACTGGTTAGGTTAATTAAACCATAAGTGAATAAAATGGCAGACGCAGTGTTATCCCATTCCAGTACCATTTTAATTGCATAGATAAGTCAATCTTTTGAGTTGAAATTACAAGCATGAGAAAATCACTGCCCAGGAAAAGTAATGCAGATAGGATTCGTCACAGAGTTTTCAATAATTAAAGCATAGCAATTCCCAGTCTAAAAACTAAATTCACTGACAGAAATAACAAACATTTGATCGCCAAGGAATAGAAATAAAACAACCATTAAATCCAATTACAACCAATATTCTGATACCAGCGTAAATCATAATGCATCCTATTCGACCAAATTAATTAAACAAAAACCATACCGTTGCCTTGACTCCCACTTCGAATGATGACCGCGCGCTCTGTGCCGCTCCTACTCGCCGACCATCAAGACTGCACCGGTACCTCCCAGCCAATCGCTAGGGGTGCTCTGCTTCCCCCTTATCCCCCCGAGCTGCAAAGGGGCCACACAAAATCCAGATGGTAAGTGTAGCTTCGCAGCTCGCCTCACAAGGCCGAGCTACCACTCTTATTCGAGCTGAGAAAATCCCAACTCCTCACAAGGAATCAGTCAAGTCACACCCCGACAGCGTAACGTTACGCTAACTGTCGATCCCCTTTCTTCCTCATCTCCCTTTTCTTTTATAGAGTTTTGAGACCCACCAACTTTCCTAATTCATATTTTAAATTAAGTTTCAATAAAATATTCTAAATATTCTCCATTGCACAAGTGTCGTCCATCCCCCTCTTTTCTCCAATAAATATTTTCTTTAAATTTATTAATTGTCTCAAATCCCTCACCCACCTAGAGTCGCTCCTAAATTTACTCCTAGGTGTTCCTAGATCCCCTTACATGTTTTAAATACTTTCCTAAAAAAAGATGTTACTAAATTAGCTCA
>JASDQU010560098.1:20525-38920 GCA_032191745.1 Picea mariana | reverse complement strand
TTAAGTTTCAATAAAATATTCTAAATATTCTCCATCGCACAAGTATCGTCCATCCCCCTCTTTTCTCCAATAAATATTTTCTTTAAATTTATTAATTGTCTCAAATCCCTCACCCACCTAGATTCGCTCCTAAATTTACTCCTAGGTGTTCCTAGATCCCCTTACATGTTTTAAATACTTTCCTAAACAAAGATGTTACTAAATTAGCTCATATTAGGAGGTTCTTAATTGCAGATTCCTTACTATGTTGAAAGTGATTTTTATCATAAGTTATCATCTTTCCTTTATTAAGTTTTCTCCATTACTTAGTTTCCTAATTCTTATTATCCCCCTTTTTCCCCTTTTTATTAAATCCCAAAATGGCAGTTGCATTATTAAATCTTTCCCTTTTATTATTTATTTAATATGTTTTGTACTTTCATAATTTAGGAAATAATTTCTTCTTTGCAAAATTTTTAAAACCATTAGTTTTGATTTAATTATTACTCTCGCCATTTACCCCAAGAATTTTATGAAGACCCAACTATTACTTAAGTGGGTTTTTTGTTTAAATTGTTATTTTATTCTAGGGTCTTTTCTTAAGGTTAGACTAAATTTTTACCCTAGAAAGGTCTTAGACTTAGCAATTTAATTCTTAACTGGGTGACACTTGGTTAGAGAAGCGGTTTACAGATTTCTTAAGGCGTTAAAGTCTTAGGGCCATCTAGGTTCATTTCTTCATCATCATTAACGCGACGTGCCCTTCAGGATGCACTACGTGCTCCAAGGGTGCCACTCACTTCTTGTGGTTCTTTTGCACGACATGCCCTTCAGGATGCACCACGTGCTCCAAGGGTGCCACTCGCCAACTTGTGTTTCTTTCGTGCGACGTGCCCTTCAAGATGCACCACGTGCTCCAAGGGTTCCACTCGCCAACTTGACTAATTGGTAGACATCTATAACCCCTGGAGTCAACACTTCGTCAGGTGAACTTGTGGGAGATTAAGGGCTCTAAGGAATAAGGCCCCCGCCTTATTGTGCACCCCTTAGAATCATCGTGAGCGACTATCACAGTCTTCCCTCACGGCATCATGGATCCTCTCGAACTAGGTAATCATTAACCTACAGTTCGAGCCACGGCGGGAGTGCTAGTAGGCTATGGCAGGGTTGTTGTCCACCCCTCTCCCTCAACCTCTCTGGAAATCGTGTGTGGCCCCTTTACTCCATATGTGAGTCTGGTCAGCAAGCTATCGTCAGCCTGCATCATCAGCAATCGTGTCAGAACATGTCAACATCATATCATCAAATCAATGAAATATCTCAGTAAATAAATCGACCCAAATAACACACTCCCTGACTCAATCCGGAGTCCAAGGGGTTCCATCGATGCCTCTGCATCCTCAAGGTCCAAAACCCTGCACACTCAATAAAACTGAGTCAATAGCACCTGTCTACATCAAAGCAGTAAAACATCATGTCGTCGATCATAGCGCATCATAATCAAGGATAAATGTTTTAACATCATAAAAGTCCAGATCACTTGTGAGCAAGTGTCCTCAAAGAATACGTTTTTTCAGTGCGCCAGAGCGGGATGTTACACCTTTCTTCCTACTCTTCCCTTTTCTTTTATAAAGTTTTCTAACCTCCAACTTTCCCTAAATCACATTTTAATTAAGTTTTAATAAAAATATTCTAAATATTCTCCTTCGCACAAGTGTCGTCTATCCCCCTCTTTCCTCAAATAATTATTTTCTTTAAATTATTAAATCTCATTTCCCTCACCCACCTAGAGTTGCTCCTAAATTTCCTCCTAGGTGTTCCCAGATCCCCTTACATGTTTTAAATACTTTCCCTAAAATGATGTTGCTAATTTAGTTCATTTTATAAGGTTTTTAATTGCAGATTCCTTACTATGTTGACCTCACTTTTTACCATAAGTTCCCTTATTTCCTTTATTATGTTTCCTCCAATTCTTAGTTTCCTAATTTTTATTTTTCCCTTCTTTCCCCTTTTAATAAAGCCAAAATGGTAGTTACGCTATTTAATATTTTCCTTTTATTATTAATTTAATATCCTTTTATACTTTCCCAAGTTAAGAATTAATTTCTTCTTTGAAATTTTTAAATCCACTAGTTTTAATTAAATTCTTACTCTCTTCATTTACCCCAAGAATTTTATGAAGACTAACTATTACTAAAGTGGGTTTTAGTTTAAATTTTTATTTTTATTCTCATAGGGTCCTTTTCATAAGGTTAAACAAAATTTTACCCTAGAAAAGTTTTAGACATAGATTTAGATTATGAACGGGGCGACAATTTTTTTGGGAAGTTGTTTAAGAATTTCTTATTGTGTTAAAAGTCTTAGGGACATCTAGGTTTGTTCCTTCAACAACATCAATGCGACGTGCCCTTCAGGACGCACCACGTGCTCTAAGGGTGCCACTCGCCTCGTTCGTTTCTTTTGCGCGATGTGCCCTTTAGGATGCACCACGTGCTCCAAGGGTGCTACTCACTTCTTGTGTTTCTTTTTCACGACGTGCCCTTCAGGATGCACCACGTGCTCCAAGGGTGCCACTCACCAACTTGACTGATTGGTAGACATCAATAACCCCTGGAGTCAACACTCTGCCAGGTGAACTTGAGACTAAGGGCTTCTAAGAAATAAGGCCCCNATAAAATCATTGTGAGCGGTTGCCGCAGTCTACCCTCACGACATCGTGGATCCTCTCGAACTAGGTAATCGTTAACATACAGTTCAAGCCACGGCGGGAGTGTTGGTAGGCTATGGCAGGGCTGCTGTCTACACCTCTCCCTCAACCTCTCTAGAAATCGTGTGTGACCCCTTTACTCCATATGTCAGTCTGGTCGGCAAGCTATCGTCAACGTGCATCATCAACAATCGTGTCAAAACATGTCAACATCATATTATCAAATCAATGAAATATCACAGTAAATAAATCAACTCAAATAGCACACTCCTTGACTCAATCCGAAGTCCAAGGGGTTCCACTGATGCCTCTGCATCCTCAAGGTCCAAAACCATGCACACTCAATAAAGTTGAGTCAATAGCACCTATCTACATCAAAGCAGTAAAACATCATGTCATCTATCATAACACATCATAATCAAGGATAAATGTTTTAACATCATAAAAGTCCAGATCACTTGCGAGCAAGTGTCCTCAAAGAATAAGTTTTCTTAGTGCGCCAGAGCGGGATTTTACAAAGGTGGATTAGAGTCATCAAATAAAATATGAAAGTGGTCGTTATCCTAGAAATGACAATTATCCATATACCAATCATCACAATCGGCCTCAAAATCATATATTTCTTGATTATCTACATCTCTGATGTCCTCCGTAATAAATCTCTCCTACATTCTATTCAATGAATATTGAATACTACGAAAAATATCATTGAGGCCATCTGCAAGGTCATGCAATCTAACATCCAATGTGTCATACAATTGAGATTTGAATGCTTAAGTAATTTGTAGAATTTATTTGAGGGTTTGAGAGGAAATAGGCATATAATCACCCTATGAACTCTTGAATCTAGCAGCCTTCATGAAATTACCAGAAACATAAAACAATAAGTTACGACAGAAAATTGCGGTTTTTTATGGAAAAACCCTAAAAAACTGTTGAATTTAAAATGCTCATAACTTCACTTCTCGGACTCCATTTCAGCAGATTTGTTTTTTTTAATTGGGTGAAATTGTGAGAGGAACTTGGATCTGTAATATTTTTGGACAAATTCGGCTTCCATCTATTACATAAAAAAAAATTGCGCCGTCGCCCGCGGAAAAAACCCTGAAAAATTTGCAGATTTTAAAACTTTAATATGTTGACTTCCCTGACTCTGTTTCAGACGATTTTTTTTTCAAATTAGGTGTTTTTTTGACACAAAATCAGATATACAACATGTTTCTACAAATTTTTCACAAACAAATACCGAAAATTTATGGAATATCGCAGCCCCTCTTTTTTTCCTTGTACAAAAAAAAAATCTACGAAAAAAAAAAATATTTGATCATAATGTCTGCCAAGGAAAGTGCTCTGATACCAATTGTTAAGAACATGAATAGATATACAAATATAATCACAAAAAATACTGAATACACAATAAATCCATAGAGCAAGATATAAGAAACCACACTTTATTATTACCAAACCCTTGAGGTAGGACAACACCATACAATGGATCCTATTACGGAAGGGATCCTCTCCTGTTCACCTGCCTCTTCGAGGGGGATTCCTCCTAATGAGCTACCTCTCCAAAACAATACTTCTCTTCATATTCCATTACATTGCTTTAACCTCTTTATATAGTTCTACCATCACCTAAAAACATTCCAGATGAGGAATCTTCTAGAAGTAGAACTTTCTAAAAAGTCCTCTTACCTTTATTATATATAACTACCCATTTATTATATCTAACTACTATAGTGAGTCTTATTTAATAATATAGTGGACCCAGTCCACCTTACAATGAATGACCTCCACTATTATCACTATGGGCCCTCTGGCCCCCAAATACTACCTCTCTATCTACCTAATATCTTTGTTTACTCTCCCGAGGGGGTTTCAAGACCAACAAATCATTTTCCAACCTCCTTTTAACACCTAAGCATCGCTCAAAATTTATTTCTTTAGTAATCCCTTCCCAAGGAAGTTCATCACCAACATCTGAAGGATAGGTGGATGTAGGAGTTTAATCTTTTGTTTCTTGATAACACGGCCTCCTAAATCCACCTTCACACTCTACACCAAAATTTTAATCTTCATGAAAACCACTCTCTTTCATTGTCGTCCCTTTCTCTAAAATCATTGTCTACACACACATTTGAAAGTAATTACAACATTTAACTTCACAGAAATTTAAATACATAAAAATACAATAAAAATCAACAAAATCAAAGAAAATTACCAATAATATTCTCTTGTTGTGAGGTATTCCCTACATTCTCAGGTGTAGGAGTATCAATGCGCAACCTATCTAAGAAGGCTACATCCATACCACTTTCTTGAGAAGGTTTTATAGTTGATCTATTCACAGACTCGTTTTTATATCTCTTTTGATGAGATTGTTGTTGGTCACTCGGAGTCTTGGTCGAAGAAGGAGTTCTTGTTCTTCCTTCTTGGGATAATCTATAGCATTTGCGAGGAATGTTTGGAGAATCCCGTGTCGACATCTCTCCTCAATATCTATAAAAATGTAGATATTATCAATAAAAATGYGAATATGTACCCAAGTTCAAGAAATTAAAAATGCAGAGAGAAATCAAAGTTTTAATCAATCAAGTTGCAAACGTACTCATTCATAAGAAGGCACAAAGACTAAACATTCATCCATGAATCAATCAAATCAAAKATAAGTAAGAGATAGACGGCAAGGAAAATTCTTATCCTTCACTCATCATCCATGCACAGAAAAGCAGGAAATTTGAATCTATAGGTCTTTAAACATCGAAGTGATGACCACCGATTCGACTCTTGGCCAACTTCTCAGTCATGGACTGATGAATAAAGGGATAAGGGACAAAATATAAAACCAAAATATTTTCATAATAATCAATAAAACCTGCACATAGAAGTCATTGAAATCAAAATTTGGGTTCCCCAAGTGAAATTAATTCAAAAAAACAACAAGAAAGGGGATTCATTAAAAGTTCCCTATGGTTGGATCCACTAAAAAAATGTATTAGAACATTTCTTTAAGATTCCTTAAAAGTTCCCTATGGTTGGATCCACAAAGATCACATATAATGCAATACATTAGAATGCCCCCAAAAAAGAGTTTAATCTTCATAACCTGACACACCCACTAATAACATCAACATGTTTTAATCACGACGAAGTGAAGGTCTTGCATGAACATGGATCATATGCCATTGCTTTAAACGTCCCATTAGAATTGTTTAAATGTCATTGAGTTTTTATACTAATTCATTTATTGTCATGTTACATGGGATGGATTTGAGGGTTGTTCATATTCCTAATATAGATTAAGATGAGGTGGAGCAAATGCAATATTTGTGAGGCTTAGTTGGAGTTAGAAATCTAGATAAAATATAGTCATATAAGGTGGAAATTCACGTTGATTGAGAGAAATCATGACAATACTTTCAAATGTAAGTGAATCATAACCTATTGTAAACATAGTAATGTGAGTTTTAATGGGATATATATTAAGAAGAAGATGATTTTGAGTGATTCTTAATTGTCACAAAATTTATGGTGGTAATTAAGCCTATTTCTACAAATAGTAATGTGAGTTTCAATGGTATATATATTTTCAAGAAGATGTAATTGAGTGTCTTAATTGTCACAAAATTAATGGTTCCAAATGGTAATGTCTACAATGATGTTGATGGAGTAGTTTAGGTGATATTCTTACATTATCTTTATGATGTAGAAAATGTTTTTCTAGGATGTTTTGTTTTGAAGATCATTCAATATATTTTCCATATTTTCAAATATCTTTTCCATAGTTTACTTGTTATAGTGTATAATATATGATGGTTGGCTGGGATTCATTGTTTACTGTACACCAACTTGTTGTGCCTTTAATCTTGGCACACAATAAATCTTTCTTTACTAAGTGGTGCACTCTTATCTGATCATAAATTGGATAATGTTATATCATATAACATATGAACTGTGCAAATGTTATATTATATAGCTAGATCACTTGAGAGATTTAAGGACAAATTGTTGGATAGTTGTGGATATGGTTGAACTAAATACATAACTGCGAAATACTTTATGGTCACCTAAAGGTACATAAAGGAACCTAATTGTACTATAAGCTAAGGGATTTCCACTAAGGGATTTCTACATTGAGTGGATAACTGCCCAAAATTAACTCAATAGCATGTGCATAATCTTTGAACATGGTTCAATCCACTAAGACCACATATATATTCCTTATAACATTTCTTTAAGATTCATTAAAAGTTCCCTATGGTTGGATCCACTAAAAAAAATGTATTAGAACATTTCTTTAAGATTCCTTAAAAGTTCCCTATGGTTGGATCCACTAACACCACATATAATGCAATGCATTAGAATCCCCAAAAAAAAGAGTTTAATATTCATAACCTTACACACCCACTAATAACATCAACATGGGATGGGTATGACGGTTGTTCGTATTCCTAAAATAAATTTTGATGAGGTGGAGAAAATGTAATATTTGTGAGGCTTAGTTGGAGATAGAAATCTAGATAAAATATAGTCATATAAGGTGGGAATTCACGTTGATTGAGAGCAATCATGACAATAATTTCAAATGTAAGTGTATCATAACATATTGTAAACAAAGTAATGTGATTTTTAATGGGATATATATTAAGAAGAAGATGATTTTGAGTGATTCTTAATTGTCACAAAATTTATGGTGGTAATGAAGCCTATTTCTACAAATAGTAATGTGAGTTTTAATGATGTATATATTTTGAAAAAGATGCAATTAAGAGAGTCTTAATTGTCACAAAATTAATGGTTCTAAAGGGTAATTTCTATAGATATCCACACTCCCCTCACGGTGTGGGAGGGTCATGCTATCCACACTCCCCTAGATGTGTGATGACTAATACTAGTTGTCTACTAGAGATGTTAGGTCGAAAGGTTTGATGCTTTCACATTTGGATTATATCTAAAGTTAGTTCAATATAGTCGAAAATCCAACATATTTTAACAAAGGAAGGGATGGGAGATGTGAGAGGGAATTAAGGGTTTAAAGGGAGGGGTGACTCTAAGTCAGTTGAGGATCAAATTTGGGATTTGATATGCCATTCCTTGTTTCCTCACATAGTTCCTACCATGTTTAAATTATAATAATTAAGTTTTAAAGATGAATGAATGTTGAACTATTATTATTTCTTTAATGACGATTATTTGAATTTTGATTTACTTTATTTATTTGTATGCATGATTAGTTGTTAACATTTTAAAAATTACATTAGGAACATCGCTTGTTATTGTCGTCTATGTGTGAGATATGTCTGTGCTAGCTATGCCTACATATCCAACACACATACAATATTATGGGTCAATAAAGATATTAGTTACTAATGTATAGGCTATTAATGAATTCATTAATAAGTTGTCAATTTCAAGTTATATTATAGCTATGCCTACATGTCCAACACACATACAATATTATGGTTCAATAAAGACATTAGTTATTAATGTATAGGTTACTAATGAATTAATTAATAAGTATCAATTTGAAGTTATATTATATGAATATAAATATCATCAATAAGATAATAATTAGTTCTCATCTATAAATATTATATGAAGGTATAATAAATGAGTATAATAATTAGTTCTCATCTAAGACTCTTTTATTTCTATATTAGACTTTATTATTCAAAATGAACTATTTGTTATAATTATTCCTTTAATCAAAGGCTCACTACAATTGGAAAAGACCACCAAAGTGGGAGACTGGTTCTGTTTTGAGTAGTTTACTATGATAAGAGTCTATGGTTTGGAAGAGAAGCCATATCAAAAGTGAGTGTTGAATTTGGTAGACAAGCCATATCAAGAGACTGAAAAAAGTGAAATTCATTCAGTTACTGACTAAAAATCCAAGAATATTAAATTAAATATTGATCGGATGAATTTCAAGGAAAAACAAAATCTACACAAGTAGGCACAAAGACTAAACATTCAGCCATGAATCAATCAACTCAGAGATAACTAAGGGATATACAACAGAGCAAATTCGTATCCTTCACTCATCATCCATGCACATAAAAGCAAGGCATTTGAATCTATAAGTCTTCAAACACCGAAGTGACGACCGTCGATTCGGCTCTTGGCTGACTGCTTAGGCACAGACGGGTGACTAAAGGGATAAGGGACGAAAGATAAAAACAAAATATTTTCATAATAATCAATAAAACCCACACAGAGAAGTCATTCAAATCAGAAGTTCGGTTTGCCAAGGGACTGTCATTCAACTCAGATGTAACATCCCACTCTGGTGCACTGAGAAAACATATTCTTTGAGGACACTTGCTCGCAAGTGATCCAGACTATTATGATATTAAAACATTTGTCCTTGATTATGATGCGTTATGATAGATGACATGATGTTTTACTGCATTGACATAGACAGGTGCTATTGACTCGGTTTTACTAAGTGTGCAAGGTTTTGGACCCTGAGGATGCAGAGGCATCGACGGAACCCCTTGGAATCTGGATCAAGTCAGGGAGTGTGCTATTGGGGTTTGATGGTTTTACTGTGATTTTAGTACATTTGATTAGATGATATGATGTGGACATGTTCTGACATGATTGTTGATGATGCAGGCTAACGATAGCTTGCCGACTAGACTCACATATGGAGTAAAGGGACCACACACACGACTACCAGAGAGATTGAGAGAGAGGGGTGGACAGCAGCCCTGCCACAGCCTACTAGCACTCCCACTGTGGCTCGAACTGTAGGTTAACGATTACCTAGTTCGAGAGGACCCACGATGTTATGAGGGAAGACTGCGACAGTCACTCGCGATGATTCTAAGGGGCATGCAATAAGGAAGGGGCCTTATTCCTTAGAATCCCTTAGTCTCCCACAATTTCACCTGGCGGAGTGTTGACTCTAGGGGTTATTGATGTCTACCAATCAGTCAAGAGGTGAGTGGCACCCTTGGAGCACGTGGTGCGTCCTGAAGGGCACGTTGCACAAAAGAAACACTAGAGGCGAGTGGCACCCTTGGAGCACGTAGTGCGTCCTGAAGGGCACATCGCGTTGATGATGTTAAAGGAATGAACCTAGATGGCCTAAGACTAATATCTCATTAAGAAATTAAAAAAAAAAAATTCCCTAACTAAAATGTCGCCTAGTTCAGAATCTAAGTCCTAAGTCTAAAACTTTGCTAGGGGTAAAAATTTTTGTACCCTTAAGAAAAATACCTAATGAAAATAAAATAATAAATTTTAAACAAAAAGCCACTTAAGTAATAGTTCTCGACATAATAAATTTTTGGGTAAAATGAAGAGAGTAAGAACTTAATTAAAATCGACGGATATCAAAGGTAAAGAAGAAATAAATTATTTAACTTGTGAAAGTGTAAAAAGATATTAAATTAATAATAAAAGGAAAAGAGTAAATAGTGCAACTGCCATTTTGGATCTAATTAAAAGGGGAAAGAAGGAAATAATAAAAATTAGGAAACTAAGGAATGGGGGAAACATAATAAGGGAAAGAGGGAAACTTATGGTAAAAAGCGAGGTCAACATAGTAAAGAATATGCAATTAAGAACCTTATAATTTGAACTAAATTAGCAACTTCATTTTAGGGAAAGTATTTAAACCTATAAGGGAATCTAGGAACACCTAGGAGTAAATTTAGGGGCAACTCTAGGTGGGTGAGGGAAATGAGACCATTATTAATTTAAAGAAAATAATTATTGGAGGAAAGTGGGGGATGGATGACACTTGTGCAAAGAAAAATTTATGGAAGAATTTTATTAAAACTTAAAATTTAATGAAAAACAAAAGTTGGGAAGTTCTAAAATTCTATTAAAGAGAGAGAAGAGAAGGAAGAAGGGGATCGACTATTAGCGTAACGTTACGCTTCCGGATTTGTGACTTGACTGATTACTTGTGGGGAGTTGGGATTTTCCAGCTCGGATAGGAGTGGTAGCTCAACCTTGCGAGGTGAGCTGGGAGCTAGACGTACCATCTGGATAGTGTGTGGCCCCTTTACGGCTCGGGGGGCTAAGGGGGAAGCAGAGTACCCCTAGCATTGGCTGGGAGGTACCGGTGAGGTCTCGATGGTCGGTGAGCAGGAGTGGCATGGAGCTTAAGTGGGGGATAGCGTCTTCAGGTTATTCATCATCAGTCACAGGTACGCAAGTGCATTTGTTTGTTTAAGAATAAAAGGAAAATTGTTTAAAGTTTTATATGAATCCTTATGATGATGATTGATGTGTTGAATTTTGGATCATCCCATTTCCTTGTTGTTGTTTTATACGCCTAGACTGTCAAAACCCCGCAATCCTTTCAATGAGTTATCCTTGGCTCTGGCATTCTTTTACTATTGGCTGCAATTTCTTATTGGTGTTCTTTGGGTGTTTATAAATGACTGTGGGCGTTTATATCTGACTGTGGGCATTTTTAAATATGGCTATGGGTGTTTTGTAATAATGTGGGCGTTTATATATTATTGTGGGCATTTTGTATTGTTGTAGGTGTTTATAAATTATGTTGGGCATTTTTATATATGACTATGGGCATTTTGTTTTAATGTGGGCATTTATATATGACTGTGGGTGTTTATATCTGATTGGGGGCGTTTTTAAATATGGCTATGGGTGTTTTGTTTTAATGTGGGCATTTATATATGACTATGGGTGTTTATATCTGACTGAGGGGAATTTTTAAATCTGAATTCGTTCTGGTAATGGGTGTATGAGCATTTTCATTTTGTAAAATTTAGTTCTGAGAATTCGTTTCGGCAATAGGTGTATTGGCATTTTCGTTTTTGGTAAAATTAGTTTAGAGAATTAGTTTTGCAATGGGTGTATTGGTATTTTCATTTTGTAAAATTAGTTCTGAGAATTCGTCCTTGTAATGAGTGTATTAGCATTCCGTTTTTGTAAAATTATTTCTGAAAATTCGTTCTAGCAATGAGTGTATTGGCATTCCATTTTTGTAAAATTTAGTTCTAAGAATTCGTTCTGGCAATGAGTGTATTGGAATTTTTGTTTTGTAAATTTTTTCTAAGAATTTGTTCTGGCAATGAGTGTATTGGCATTTTCATTTTTGTAAAATTTAGTTCTGAGAATTCGTTCTGGCAATGAGTGTATTGGCATTTTCGTTTTGTAAAATTAGTTCTAAGAATTCGTTCTAACAATGAGTGTATTGGCATTCAGTTTTTGTAAAATTTAGTTCTGAGAATTCGTTCTAGCAATGAGTGTATTGGCATTTTTCGTTGTGTAAAATTTGTTCTGAGAATTTGTTCTGGCAATGAGTGTATTGGCATTTTCGTTTTGTAAAATTTAGTTCTGAGAATGTATTCTGGCAATGAGTGTATTGGCATTTCCGTTTTTGTAAAATTAGTTAAGAGAATTCGCTCTGCAATGGGTGTCGAGCATTTTCATTTTGTATTGTTATGTAAATTCATCTCTAGCAACCTCCGTCCATGGAAAACGAAGTTCTCCCTCCTTAAACTATCATTGATTTCTGGATTGTCTCATAACATAAGCACAACGATTTATCTAATTTCTGGATTGTCTCTTAATTATAGGCACAACGTTTCATCCTTATTTTCTGGATTGTTTCTAATTGTATGCACTGGTGTACCAACAAGGATTTTAAATAACTTTTACATGACAGCAATCCCATCCTTATGGTGACATCGTTTTCTTTTGATTATGCATAAACAGCGTTTCAACTCCTTCATATAGGGTAAATTCCCAACTTTATATTTTGGGTTATGATGACAACTATCCTTTGTTAATCTTGTTGCCTCCTTCTACCTTTATCCCTTTTGGATATTTACAGGTGTAGTAAAACTTTTATCCCTTGCCTCAGCCCTCAATTATTTATTAATACCAAAGATAGGCCGACAAGACATCCATTGTCTCATATGTTTTCACTCTTTTTCTCTATAAATTTTATTTGGATAGATCTTAATATCATTATTCCACCATTATATTTTGTTTTAACTTTTAATTTAATCTAGCATGTTATATGGGGCATCGAAAATGCACATGATCTATCAAGTGTAGAGTTTCATTATTATTGGATGAAGGGTATGAATACTGTAGAACCTTTTTAGATATCTTTGCATGATTATGAAATGGTTTAAGATTTTTAAAATGATTATTATAATTAGATTGATGAAGTGTTTCCTTTATTATTAATAATAATAATAATAATAATAATAACAACAACAATTATTAATATCATTGTTACTATTATCCTTACCAGTGGGATGAGGAATTTGTGTGTAAAGGTTGTTAAGATAAACACGATTCAATTTCTCAGGCATTGCTGTATATATTCCCCATGATTATTGGTTAGTGATTTAAATTAGAATTTTTATAACAACAATAACATTTTAAGGTAAATTGATTTAGATGGAACTATCATGACTCTTGAAAAATTAAAATTCACAAAGGAAATTGTTTCAAAGTGGATTTAGATTGTACTTTATGATATTATGCGCTTTAGACATGCATTGTAGGGCTCATAGTGGAGGTTGGAATAAGCTGTGTTAATTTCCTTACTAGCTTTATTAATTATCATTGTCTTGTAATATCATTATTATTCTTGCAAAGTTATTGTAACTTAAAATGAAATGGTGCTGTCATTTTATGGCAATGATATTGTAGTTTTATTGTTATGGATAACACATAAGATGTAAGGTGATTGTTATTTTTGCAAAGTTAATGTGATATAAATTTAATGTGTTTATTATTTCATGGCAGCGTTATTGTAATTTTTATTGTTATTGATAAACATATATGGTGGAATGTCCTTGAATTAAGTACAATAAATTATTTTGAGTTAGTAAATGAGGGTTGTTGTTCATTTAAATAATGTTGTATTTGGTTGGTAAACCTTCCGTGTGCTTGGTCTTCTTGTGTCGGGCGGGATGTAGACACCTCCATGTTCTTCAGAACAATTGCCAACCATGAGACCTTAAATGGTTAAAATCAATGTGAACCTGAGCTTGAGTGTTGCTTATGTTTCTTGGAGGTCCTAACCATTGCAGGGTAAGATAGGCGGGTAGTCAGTCTTAGGGTAAAATCATGAAGGTGGGTTACACTTTTGCTTGTTTTATGACAAAAAAAACTGTATTTTCACAATTTCTTCAACTTCCGGCATACAAAAGTATTTTTTTTATTTAGAATTTCACTTTACAGTAAAAACAAAACTTGTGAAGAATTTTGTTATCTTTCCAATGACTATTTTTCAATTTTTTTTTATCATGATTTGATATGTCAATTTTACAATTGTTTAACAGTGTGTTCCTTAAACATGAAAGGAATGATAATGAGTAACTTTTTTCTACAACAATATATCTATAATTAAACTTATGTTTTTAAGAAATGAAATATACTACAACAATCTACAGAGACTCTATTTTATTATGACTATAATTTTGAATCTAACGAATGAATATTATAATTTCTAGAATTTTTTTAAGTTGACCAAGCTGAAAACGTTGCAAATTTTAAACACATGTTTTTCTACACCTTGTATCTATCTTAATTTTACTTAAAACCAAAATCTAAATATACCCTTTTGAAAAGAACAGTTTAAGGATTATGAATATATTTTTTTCTAAATTTTCCTCTGTACATTTTTAGAGATACCGATATTTCATTTCACCAAATCATAATGTCTGCTGAAAATATTATGGAGTGATTTTTTTAAAATATTAAATAAAATTAGATAAAAATAAACAAAATGAAAACAAATTATAGGAATTGAAAGTAGATTCAATTTTGGAAATGTTGGTGTCATTTTAGAAACCAAATTTTGAGTATTTGTAGGAGTCCGCAACCTCCAAAGTTCATGTAAGGTTGGGGGAATTCTCTGGTTTCTGAATACAGTCCCAATTTTTAGTTTTCGGCCGAAAAGTCTTTCGGCCAAAATATTCTTACCGCAGAAAAAACAATCATCCAAAACAATCTTGTACACGACTATCGAGGGCACCGTCAGGTCACCGTTCTATTTGATGTGAAAACTTTCGGCCGAACAATGTTTCGACCGAAAAATCCTTTATTTCGGCCGAAAGAAAACAAAATTCGGCCGAAAAAATGCCGCGAGAAATTTTGGAGACCCGATTCTCACAAAAGTGTTATCCAGCTTCATGATTTTACCCCTTACTTATTGTTGATTGATCGTCATTAAATGCATGTAGTTACTTGTTGTGCATCTTATGTTGTCTTGTTGTGTTCGTTGTGGTTTGCGTCTTGTTCGTCATTAGGTGGCGACGCAGAGTCGAATGTGTTTGTTTTCCTTGTACACGCCCGCGCACACTTTTAAAAGAAAAAAAAAATGCACTTGTTATATGAGGTTTGTCTTTGTAACGAGGAGGAATGTTACATCAGAGGTTTATCATTCACAATGCAGAGTTTATCAATAAAAATGCAGAGATGTACCCATGTTCAAGCAATTAAAAACGGAGAGATAAATCGAAGTTTTAATCTTGATCAAGCCACAGAGGTACTCACTCATAAGAAGGTGCAAAGACTAGACATTCAACCATGAATCAATCAACTCAAAGATAAGTAAGGGATAGACAGCATGGAAAATTCTTATCCTTCATTCATCATCCATGCACAAAAAAGTAGGGCATTTGAATCTATAGGTATTTAAACACTGAAGTGACTACCATCGATTCGTCTCTTGGACACCTGCTCAGGCACAGACTGATGACTAAAGGGATAAGGGATGAAATATAAAAACAAAATATTTTCATAATAATCAATAAATCCCACACAGAGAAAGCATTCAAATCAGAAGTTTGGTTCGCCAAGGGACTGTCATTCAACTCAGAGAATTATCATTCACAATTCAAAGTTTATCAATAAAAATGCAGAGATGTACCCAAGTTCAAGCAATTAAAAACATAGAGATAAATCGAAGTTTTAATCAATCAAGTTGCATAGGTACTCACTCATAAGAAGGCACAAAGACTAGACATTAAACCATGAATCAATCAACTCAAACATAAGTAAGGGATAGACATCATGGAAAATTGTTATCCTTCACTCATCATCCATGCATAGAAAAACATGGCATTTGAATTTATAGGTATTTAAACATCGAAGTGATGACCATTGATTCAGCTCCTGGACGAATGCTCAGGCATAGACTGATGACTAAAGGGATAAGTGACAGAAGATAAAACCACAATCTTTTCATAATAATCAATAAAACCCACAAATAGAATTCATTGAAATCAGAAGTTGGGTTCACCAAGGGAAATCAATTAAAAAAAAAAACGATGGGATGGGAGATGCGAGATGGAATTAAGGTTTTAAAAGGACCTGGGTAATTCCAAGCCAATTGAGGATCACATTTGGGATTCGATATGTGATTCCTTGTTTCCTCACATAATTACTACCATGTATAAATTATAATAATTCAATTTTAAAGATGGATGAATGTTGAATTATTACTCTTTCTTTAATGAGGATTATTTGAAGTTTGATCTACTTTATTTATTTGTATGCATGATTAGTTGTGAACATTTTAAAAATATGCATTAGGAACATCACTTGTTATTATCGTCTACGTGTGGGATATGTGTGTGCTAGCTATGCCTACATATCCAACACACATACAATATTATGGTTCAATAAACACATTAGTTACTAATATCTAGGTTATTAATGAATTAATTAATAAGTTGTCAATTTGAAGTTATATTATATGAATATAAATATCATCAATAAGATAAGAATTCAATAACTTTGGTCAATATGTGTGAAGTAATATTATATGAATATAAATAGCATCAATAAGATAAGCATTCAATAAGTTTGGTCATCAATATAAGTAATTTTTAAATTGTCTTCAATATAAAGTTATATTAAGATGAGGTGGAGCAAATGGAGCAAATGTAATATTGGGAGGCTTTGTTGGAGTTAGAAATCTAGATTGAGAGAAATCATGACAATAATTTCAAATGTAAGTGCATCATAACCTATTGTAAACATAGTAATGTGAATTTTAATGGGATATATATTTTGAAGAAGAAGAAATTGAGTGAGTCTTAATTGTCACAAAATTGATGAAATTTTTCCTTCTTTATATTAAATTAGTTTGAAATTTTAGAACTTTAATACTTACATCATTTCTTATTTATCTAAAATTACAAAACATACCAAAAAAAAAAAAATTCTTATATAAAAATAAATGGTGTTTATTATAATCTTTCTTCATTAAATTTATATTTATATACCCATTTTAATAATTATACTATGTTTCATTTACCTAGAACTATTTATAAATAGGATCACAAATATAGTCACATGAAGATGTTAATACATTCCTATATTCATTCTTATAGATGTCACAAAGGCATATATAGGTGTGTGTCCTTTATAGATGGACATATGGAAAGGACTTGTTAAGTGTCATAAGTCGAATGTAAAGGATGTTGTTAATCTACTCTACACATATGCTTAAGTTGTTAAGCGTGTGCGTAGAGTAGATTATCATAAGTTGAATGTAAAGTATGTTGTTGTACTTGTATTAGTATTGAGTTAGAACCAATCCCATAAATATGAAAATGTATAAGAAATGCATACATGTAACATATGGGCACAACTAGTATAGGTCTTATTCATATCCTATACTAGGAGTAGGACCCTAATCAATAAGAATGCAACACCAATGTCATTATGAACAAATATGATGGAATTACTTCTAAGCAAAGAATGTAGTGTAATTCGGTTTGTTCATAGGGCTTGTTGTGGTCTCATATCATATTAGCTCATTACTTCATCATGTTCAACCCTATACAGTTAGCTGATATGATTACAACAGGTTTGATTCATGGTTCTAGACACTTCCTTTATTCCAATTGTTTCCATGATTGTAATTTTTAACTAAAAATTTAAATTAGCAATACTATTAGCATAGAAGTGGAGTTTTTTTCAAAGTCGTACTTATTCTGCTCCTATTGCAACAATTACTATAGACATATTTTCGTATTTCAAGATTTTTGTTAGATCTGTTAGATATTGTGATATGTATTAGGTCCTTTATGGTGATGTTTCTTTACAGTTGTTGTTAGAGTCTAATTTTTCTCAATTTGGGCACTATTCAGGGTATTGGTGGCCCTGTAGCAGTCATGCTTAGCCCTTGGTCTCACTGTTTATAGCTAGAATAGCTAGTCTGTGTCTTGCCCTAAAGTTTATAGTCTCTTTAGGCCTTTGTCTATTTTTTGCAACTCTGTCTATTTGCTTAGTGGTTGTATGGATTTCCTATGTGATCCAGGTGGATATCGGTGGCCACCCACCTTCTCCAACTGGCCCAAAACATGTTTCTGGCAATTTTGGTAATTTACTATTTTTAGCAGTTTTAACTTCCGGGGCCATTTTGAGGCCCTAAACGATGTTTTTTGGGAAAACAGTCAAAAGTTGTAATTCTCGGATAGATCTTTCCAACGAGCTATCATATGCCTAAAACGGAAATCGTATGCAAAAGTTACGACCCCAGGAAGTTGATGCACCAACTTACCCAAACGGGGGCCACATGACTTTTGGCGCTTCATCTCCTAGGGTTAGGTTTTTGGATGTCTAGGAATTTTGGCATTCCTGTCTATTGTAAAAAGGCCTTCCGAGCCTCATTGTAATCATCTTCTTGCGAATGCGAGTAGCCGTCACATCTCTTCTCAGAGATAAGCTGCCACCATTCTAGCGAGTC
>JASDQU010560098.1:0-16141 GCA_032191745.1 Picea mariana | reverse complement strand
CACACATATTAAGAGAGGAAGATGCAGAAAATTTGGATGACAGTCTATGAGATGCGAATGTGTTCATAGTACAGATGATCAATGATTATTTCTCATATATATTCCAGTTCCTGAGCACAGGAGTAGCACCACCTGACTTTACAACTATGAAGAAGAGACAATTAGTAGTAAAGGCTACAAATTATCATCTTATAGTGGGGAATTTATATAACTTAGGTGTAGATGGTATTCTTTGACGATGAGTATTAGAGAATGAAAGGCCTATGATATTATTAGCGGTACATGAAGGAGTTGTAGGAAGCCACTATGTAAGGAAAACAACGACTTAGAAGATTTTGCACGTAGCACTTTGGTGGCCCACCCTACATAAGGATGCTAAGGAGTTTTGTCACTCTTACGATGTCTGTCAGAGAATTGGAAAACCATCCAGAAGAGACAAGATTCCTTTAATACCACAATTTACATTGCGGGATTTTGATAAACGAGAATTTTATTTTGTTGGACCGATCAACCCACTTTCAAAAAGGTCAGAAAAGAGATATATAGTCACTGTGACATATTATTTGACCCAATGGGCTGAAGCATAACCTATCAGAGATTGCAATGCGAAGACTATTGCGTGATTTATTTTTGAGAATGTTGTTACAAGGTTTGGATGTCCAAGAATTCCTATGAGTGATCAGGGAGCTCATTTCTTGAATAGAATGAGCACACCTTACCATCCTTAGGAAAATGGAACAGTGGAAGCATTTAACAAGATCTTGGAGCATGCACTGACAAAGATATGTAATGTAAATAGAGATAATTGGGATTTGAGGATTCTTCCAGTATTATGGGCATATTGGAATACATGTAAGAAGTTGACAAGACATACACCATTTTTTTAGTATATGGTGAGAAAGGAGTGATTCCAATGGAATTCATTGTGTTGGGTTTGTGCATTTTCGTGCTAACAAAGGTTACAGATCCTAGCACATTAGAGAAAAGGATGGCAGGGTTAATGGAACTAGAGGTATGCTATTTTCTCATAGTATTTCATCAACAAGTTTAGAAAGCATGTGAAAATTCATGGTATTATAGACATATTAAACAAAATAAGTTCGAGATGGGAGACTTGGTTTTTTTTCTATGAAAACAAACTTTTGCAGCAGCCTAGAAATTTCCAAATGAACTGGTTGGGTGTGTGTGTGATAAGATTTGTAACAGAAGCAGGTGTTGTTCAGTTGGAGAAATTGAATGGGGAAACCATGGAAGGAATTGTAAACGGTAGTCAACTGAAACTGTATAGGGATAGTCGTGCTTTCACGCACTAGCCTAACCATGTAAGTATGTGTACCATATTATTTGTATTATATTGTATAATAGTGGAAAATAAAAATAAAAGAAAAAACAATAAAAGAGCTTGAGGCAAGCCACAATAAACATTTGAAGAGACAAGAGAATTGAAGTTCTGAATCGGGCATTGTTTAAAAAGTCAAAGATGAATAAGAAAATGTTGCGGAAAGGAATGAGAATGGAAAAATGGACAAAAAGATGAATTGAAGAACCAAGATAAAGACCTATGTAGAATACGAAAAAGGAATTAAAGAGAAAACATCAGGGCAAGATGGAGGGAACTCCTAGTCATAAATGTAAAGCGGGGATGAAGATCTTGACAGGATGGAAAATCTAGACCATGATCCATCGAAATATATGAATTTAATGCAGAATATGGAAGGAATTAAATTTGAATACAATAGAATGGGACTAAGAATTTGGGCGTGACGAGGTATGAAAAAACTATCAGCAAGCTATAAAAGCATAACAACAATTGATAAGTATGGGTTATTGTTGTTTTACGTTTGTAGAGAATAAAGAGCTAAAAAAGAGCCAAATCTTATGAAAGAGAGAGACGAGTATGTTGTAGAATGAATCAAAGTATAGAGAGATATGGCACCACCAAAGGCAAGAAAATTCATGTTAGGAACGAAGGGTCTCTCAGTAGGAAAACATCAACACCGATGCCATAAGAAAATCCAAGAGAAGATACACCAGATCTAGTAAAATTTCCTAGTGCTTATGTGCCACCTACAAATCCTATAGCCAAGCAAGTTAGACTGCAAAAAGAGACGAAATATGACCCTTTTACACCAGTGATTCCACCTAGGTTCATTGTCGAGGGAGATATGTTGGGCACAGTAGGAAACCTGAGACTTTCAAAGCACGACCTTGTAGATTTGAACAAGTTTCCAGAGTTAGAACAAGAGAATTACATGTTCACACCAATCATACTAGATTCACTTATAATCATAGTCAAGCTACAAGAACGGGCCACAAGACTACAAAGAACAACAATATTGAACCTCTTAGAGATCCCAAATTTTGACAGGAGTGAAGAGATCAAGATATGCATCAAGTTATTGTTAAGTTTTTTCCATGGAGGATTTATATGGTTGGATAGGGACATGTCAATCAACACACAATTGATTGTGTGGATTATAGGATTGTCATCAGTAGGGAAAGATCCTCTGCCATTGTTCACAGACAAGACATGGGAAAAATAACTAGAAAAAAGGATGAAGGAAGAATATCGCACACATAAAGGAGTGTGTGGATTAGATGTCACAAGAATCAATGATGATACGGTAAGATTTGCGACACAATTGTTGTCTTGAAAATTACTTAGGAAATGTCGCAAAAATAAAGTGCCAATAGGAGTCATAGTAGCAATGGAGAAGTGCATAGCAGGAGTATAGATGAATTGGGTAACATTCTTAGTGAACAAGGTCTTGATAAACTGTGGGGAAGTACAGGATAAAGGAACAAAGTTCTATTATGCTTGGGTTATTAATCTTATTTTATTTGGTTGCTTGGAGGGAACTAGAAGATACGTAGTTCTTGGAAGGTATGCAGAAACCATACTTGCCAGCAAGATATGTGTCGTTGTGGCATACCGCACACAAGAATAGACAGATGGAAAACAACATCACCTTCTTTGTCAATAAAGAGAAAATATGACAATACGATGAGGATACACTACACATTCAATCTCATATAGTGGAAGCATAGAAATATATTGTGTGATTCAAGGAAGGGCCACAACATATGTATGTTCAAGAAAAGAGGGATTTGGATCAGAAATGGTTGTTGACCCAGTATATGTTGATAGAACAAGACATCATCCATATTATAAATGGGTGAGAAGATGAGTGGGAAATCCCAGAGACAAAAACAACAGAGAAGTATATGTAACAACCGGAGAAGGAGACACAAGAACTAGAAAAGGATCAAGAAAAAAAGCAGGAGGAACACAGAGAACGAGGGCATGGTGAAGGTGACACACAAGAAACAACACCTCCCATTGGAGAAAAGAGAAAGGAACATCCAAAGGAGTGATTAATGCATAAGCATAAAAAGAGGAAAGCCTTCTAGGAAGTAATGATCCAAGCCTTGACTAAGGAGGACTTGGAAAAGATCATAGATCAAGTGAAGAAAGTAGTTGAATAAGCATTGTTGTGAGTTGTGTAGAAGCGGGAGGAGTTGCAAATGAATGTGCAGGCACAGATAGACACATTGCGTTAGATTTTGGAGTCAACCCTGATTAGCGTGGGTACGAATGAGAAAAGAGGAACAAACTAAGAGTACAACAAATACTATAGAGTAACAACCGAAAACATCACAACTACCTTCAACATCAACAAAGCATCGAATAATGAAGCTATCAATAGGGGAAAAAGAGTTCCCCATGAAAAATATGCAGGAGAAAGCACAAGCACTAAGTCATATTGACTTAGTGTTATCTCAGTTAGCCATGAATGTGCAGAAAAGTGTTACACAAGAAATTCAGTTGCACACTGAGTCAACTTCCATGGATTTGACCAAAGTGAATGAGGACAATCCAACATTGCACACAGAATACAACAAACTAGTGCAAGAATGAGACGAGGTTGATCAGAGAAAAACGAGGTTGCAACATGCACTACAGGAAGTATATAGAAACATATCAGAAATATACATAGAAGCAAATGTCCCATTGAAAGAGAAAGTGATGAAGATCAATGAATCTATTCAGGGCTTATGCACGAAGATAATAGATTTAGAAGTGTGCACAACACAAGCACTCCACCAAAATAAATAAAGCAAAGGGAGAAAACAACCATGACCACTGTGGAGAAAATTAAGAGTTTGGATGAAGAATATGTGAAGTTGTATGAAAGAAGCACATGAGTATGGACTGAGTTGTTGGAGAATGAAAAGCTACAAGTATTAGAACAAAGGCTACAGACTGCGCATGAGAAGGCGTGGAAGATCAAAGACACAATAAGCATTCTGCGACCTCCAGAGAGAATGATGACCACACTAGCTATACAAGGAGATAAACCAAATCAGAGTTGAAAAATAGACTCTTGGAACTTGCAGCAGCACAAGGCATGGTAAAACAATCAACACAAGATAGTGCAGAAAAGTTGAAGACCCCTATTACCACATATACAAGAGACAATATTTTGGCGCAAGAGGTATAAGCAAAGGAGAAGATCACAACTGCAAAATAAACTTTTTGAGAAGCTCATTGCAAYATTGAAGGGATCGTAATAGAAGACCTGAGTGGCTTGGGATGAGCCACAGGTGAGTGTTGGGGGCCTGTTGGAATGTGAAGGAAAGGAAGTTGGTGCAACTTTAGGAATCAACGTACGCAAAAGAAGGAAGACAGTTGTAATCCATTAGGCATTTTGGTCCATCGAAAAGGGATAATCCCTAATGTAATAGTATAAATATGTAAGGTTTTGGATAGAGAATAAACTTAGAAGGATAATAGCATGTGAGAAAGTAAGGTGAGCTAAGTATGCACTGTATGCACAAATGTAAGAGTAAAGAGAGATAGATAGAAGGATAGAAGAAGGACAAGGGAATAATGTATGAACACAGTGCACATATTTTGTAAGAGATTATTATGAATAATATAAGAAGCTGGCCGTTGTGGATATAGCCCATCTTGGGTGAACCACCTTAAATCACAGTGTATAAGTGTTATGATGTGTTTATTGTTCTCTTTATTGCGCACATATGATGTATGGTTGCTATGAATGTTTTATACACTATGATGCTTTTGCGCACATGATAAATGGTATACTGAATTAATGATAAGTATAATGGTTATCATGAATGCCTCACATTCCTTCATGACTGCAGAAACCTGGTCCCTACAGTCCACGTAGATACCTCGGGTGAGAGTTCACTTGCTTGTGGGTGATGCCAAAAGGGACGGTGTCTTAGTGTTTTGTTGGTGAATTAATGTTGAACCCCAAGTTTTCCCACAATGGGCCAACAAGTACTTCCACCAAGTAGTTTTTTCATGTCTTGGTCAAATCTTCTATTTTTAAAGAAACTTTTTGTCAAGTCCTTGATTTGATGAGTCTTATATTGATGAGAGAATACATGTAGCAATGATGTTGGAGAGTTGGGGGGTAGGCCAAAATCTATAATGCTCTAGCAAGTGTATACACTGCTACATATATAAAATCTTTCCATGTTACAAAGAGGATTATGAGCATCAAACAATGAAGAAGAAGATTATCCTAGGAAAACAAATATACCATTGTGAATTTTTTAATGTAAGGACTAGGTGCAATACAAATCCACTTATACAAAACTCCCTATAATTAATTCCATATCCCCTAATATTTATACATTTTTAATATAAATAATAATAATAAACTAATTTTAAGGTCATGGTCAAGTTAGACACCAAATTGGTGTATGAGACCCCATTGTTTATGGGACAAGGGACCCCTCTAAGCAACAATTTGACTTCTAATGTCTAATGAAGTGTACATACCCTACCCCTATGTGGATATTATCCTCTCTTGATAATAATGTGTATTGCATCCATGACATCACTTTAAAATAAAAGAGTGAAGTGGTGGAAGAGACGACATTCCCATAAATCAATATATAGCTTTGCACACCTGCTTCTACAATCTCCTCGAAGCACCCATACCATAGGCATGCCACAATTCATGTCACCGTGATTTACTTTGTTAAGAAATACAAGTCATAATTTTGTTATAATATTATGAGATATGTTTCATACTATTTGTGCAGCTCCTTGGAAACTATAGAAACTGGGTATACAAATGTATCCACAACCAAAAGGGGGAAGGTATTAGTTTAGATGTGAACGGTGAGAGTTTGAAATCCCACATCCATTTTCTCTATGATTTTTTGGTCTAAAAAATCAATCAATTGCACAAATAGAAGATAATACAATACTAATAAAAACCCTAATTCTTAAGATATGTTGTCACATCTGAAGTCTCTCGAAATTCCCAGTTATCGTTGTTAGTGGGTGACTCCATGGTGGGTGTTAGTCCGTGCAAATGCAATATAAGACAGGAGCGGCCTGTAATTTCAAACTTACCTTGTATGTCAAGTGCAAATTTCATATATGTCATTTTATATTTATGTCGTTATATGGTAATTTCATCATGAATTTTCATGCTCACTATATTTTGACTATACAATTTTTACTACATTTGTCATGTTCTCATTATATTTACTGGCATGCTGTGCACTATACCTGTGAATGGAACTCTTGGTGTAAAGCTTTCAATTAGCGGGAATGTTGTAGGATGACATGACAATGACAAATTTCTATGGTTGTACAACGGACTGAACATGGATGGCATCTCCCCTACTCCACGTGACTCCAAGTTGGCCATAGAAGGAAGGTTTGCGACCATAGGATACTGAGAGTTATAAGTGGAATTTTCCATAAATTTCATAGCGAGTTCCAGTTCTATTCATGTATTCACTGAGTATGGTTCACAGTTAGCTAAAAACCCTAACTTCAGTATGGCTGGAAACTAACTAAAAACCCTAACTTGAGCACGACCAAAGCCATAGCTAAAAAAACAACACTACATTACCTCAATATGTGAAACTGCGAAATAAAATACTATTCCATAAAATGCACGATTTTCATTAATTTAATACAAATCTGATCGTTCGCCATCAAAGTGCCCTCACTTGAACCGAGCAAACCCAACAATAAGCAGCCAGAGATGAACAAACTGAACAGAGCTGAGGAGAGTTAAACCCTTTGAAGTTAACAGAGAGAGAAAATGCACGATCCACCTCAGCTGAGCATACTAGTTACGGAATTAAAAAAAAGAACTTTGAAAGTAAACGACTAAGAGCGTAGAAAACACTGAGTTAATGGAACATAGTAGAGCCACGATCCATCCCATCCATCATCCCTATTCTGGAAGGAAGCAATAGACATTGTTATCGACATATGGAGCAATGACCATAAAACAAATTACATTCTAAAATTGATTACAAACTTAAAATGTTAATGTATACATAATCAAAATGAAATACTTACAATAATCAACAATTCACAAAACAAGCAAATAAATTAAGCAGAAAGGTGTACACCTATTGATAATGAGCAGATTTAATAGGAGTTTAGTGCTTAATAAGTTTTTTATGGACAGAATTAAATATGGCTGGAATATTCTTAGTAGCCACAAAATAAATGGCTGTGATTTCAATCATTAACTTCCTAGCTATTATAAAGACATCAGTTTATTAAGTGATTAACAGAAATTAAAATATTAACACCAAATAAATGAAACTCAACCATTTATTTGTTAATCAATAATAAAATTTAATATATTCTTTTAAGGATTCTTTTCATCTAATCAACTTTTTGGGGTTGATCAACCACAATTATGTAGCTATGCTAGTAATTAATAAAATAGGAAAATTAATGGTCATGATTTTTGACCATAATTTAAAAATATATTATTTATTTCATGAATTAATAAAACCTTCTACAACTTGCACTATTCCACAAACCTGGTCAATTTGAAAATATATTATTTATTTCATGAATTATTAGAACCTTCGACAACTTGCACCATTCCACAAACCTAGTCTACTGCATAAGTGATGGAGCCAACCACACTTGCCAACAATTTACCACGAGATTATTGCGAATCATAGATGCAACTCTCTAAATATCATAGTTTGAGAGTCCAAATTTTTTTATTTTAGGGCCGCTCAGATCTTACATGCCACCTCTTCGCACCAATATCTCGGTCAGCGACCGGATACGAGCAACAGTGAACAGTATTATGGTCCATCGAAAATTACGAACTCTAATTTCTAATTTCTAAATTCATATGCAAATGGATGTTGTTGGCTATCTGGCATTTAGTGGCATTTATTCGTTTAATGAACTTCTGGTAAGGTGGCACACTCCCTGCTGCCTACTCATTTACTGGCATTTACTCATTTATTCCTGGACGCTTCAATGATACCGTACATACTTATTAGCATTTTTGGCTGGTAATCCAGCGGTTACAGGTCAATTGGATAAGTTCATAATTTTGATGCAAGTCATGGATTTTTGTAGTGACGTATCATATACGGGTTCCCTGACAAAATACCGACTTGCTGTAGGCCGTCCAATTCCAGGCCTGGACGGGACTCTGGTTAGGCGAAACGTCAGTTTTCAATCCAATGAATTCACTAAAGCTAAGTACCTAAAAACTAAATTCTAACGTTTTGTTAGCGTTCAAAATTTTCCATAGACAGACCGTGCTTCTGTCTAATCCTGACGTCGCCAGTGCCAACTAAAGATCGTGGATCGGCCCCATTGGATTCACAAAGTACAAGATTTTTGTAATTTCACGTTGAAACTTGAAACCACTTTTCACACTATACGGACGACGATTTGATCTCTTCATTTCCAGCACTTTATGCGGGCTAAAATATTCCCCAATCCCATGTGCTATTCTCTGCCGTACGATTTTAGTGGAAATGACTTGTCAAAGGAAATGTGACATTAAGCTTTGAGAATGGGCGCGCCGCGCGTTCTGTTTAAAAAGTCCATGGACATTTGTCGAAACCGGTTGAAGACACCGAATTACATGCCTGGTCATGGAAGGCAACTGCATCGTTTGTAGTACTGCTTTTGCAGCTATGATCTGCATTTACCCTTACGTTGAAATTTTGTATAGAGTACAATCGGTAAGCCATCGGATGACCATTTAGAAATGACTGAACATGCTATTTTTCTAACCTCTATCAACAGTTACTCGTCCACCCGCTCAGGTTCTGACATATCAGTATATCCGTTGTATGTTTGAAGACCTGGTGTCACCATCCAATGTCAGGAGTAAGCTAACTCCGGAGCAAACATACCAGTTTTTAAGACAAAAAATGGGTCTGAATCCGGTCAAATTTTCAGGGGTAGTCTGAATTTTGCATAGATCAAAGTTTCATGCATTTCAGAACTTTATCCTAGAGGTTTTGTCCCATTTTTAACCCACCCAGATGTTAATAAAATCGATCAGAATTCTGGATTGGCCGAAAATTTAAAAGCAAACCATGACATGCCAGAAAGGTAAATTGAAGATTGCTCTCGAGTTAGTCCACCCCCCCAATCTTAATTATAGGCAGAGGATAAACCACTAAGATAATGGGTCAACTAGTTGTTCATTTATTTTGATTGGGCTATGGTATTTGATTTTGCAAATTTTTGATTTTGCAAATTTTTTATTATCAGATAAATTTAATTTTGATTGATAAACAAATTTAATAATTTTAGTTAAATTGTTTATTTGAAATTGTACAGTTCAATAATTTTTTTCTCCACCAAAAAACATTATCTTGCTATTATTAAAATCAAAGATAATATGTCTTATAAAGACTTAGTCCTTATAATTAGAACTTAGAAAGTTTGCTGCCAAAACATACAAGGAAAAGTAGTTCCAAAAATTCCTAAAAAAAATACATCTTCTTATACATATACAAAAACACTAAAGACATATTAACATAAACTATTTTCAGCCTCAAAAAACTTCTATCTACCCTTAAGAAAAGTGATAACCATCTAAAAATAAGACTAAATGCTAGTCAAAAGGAATATCTTAACCAAATTATGAACCCTATAAATATGGGAGAAGGAAATGTTGACATATTCTTCCTTGAGAGAAGCTATTCTCATTTTCCAATGATCAAGAGCTAGCACCTATAAATTAACCATTCTTGATGCCCAACTTCTAATAACTTTAGAATCCCCCAGTATTTGAAGATTGTCCAATAGGAGCTTGTCCAATTTGAGCTTTTTAGCCAGTCATAGCAAACCCTGAGTAATAATCTCAGATTTTGTATTTTTTCCTTTCCCTCCTCCAAAGTATGCATGCATTGAAAAATGCTATGAAAATTTTAGTTCAAAACCTACTCCACAAAATCCATTAGCAACTATACCATCAAAGAACCCTACAGACATATTCTCAAATAAATAAGGCAGGGAATAACTAAAAACTTCCATCAAAGAAACCTACATTTATCCTTGTGAAATTCATAAAAATAAGCAATAATTCTAGAACTCACTATTGATATTATGGTAGCTACGAGAGGTATTTCCCTCCACGTGTAAACCTGACAAGAATAGAATATTTCGGGAAGCAAGAAGAAACCCTAATTAATTGGTTAATAACCCTAGAAGACAAATCGACTCAAGAGAATGACTTGTATTAGGTTATTAGCCTCCAAGAGAAGAAGTCAGCTAAAGGAAATATTATATACTAAAGAATTAGTACCCAGAATGAGAAGTCGGCCTAGTCAGTCTGCTAGAATTAGTATAAATACATTAGGTCAGTCTCCATTCTGGCCAGTACTCTCAGAACTGAAGAAGCAACACTTGTGCCCACTACAATTGGCCAGTATCTGCGCAAGTTTGGAGGAGAGTTGTCGTTGCAGCTGCTACAGCTAGCAAATTTTGGTTTTGGACTCTCTCTTGGTTATGGTTTGGACTCTCTGTTCATCTCTTATTACTCTTGTTTGGTGCGCTATCCTTCAAGAGAGGTGTGCTATCTTGTTTGGCTATCTAGCCTAGGGTTTTCTTTTGAAATGATTCTCTGTCAAGGTTAAGGTGCTCGGGGGTGGCTTCATCCTATGGTTGGGTGACAATAGTGATATTGTCTATGGTTAAATGAGCACATACATCATATTCTAACATGTTATGGGCCCACACCTCCTTCATTCAGTCTAACCATTGGAAGGAAGCATATCCATAAGGATACTAAGCTTGTTGAAGAGTTGTCGTTAGGGTTTCTAGCATGAGCAATTACCAAAGCACTGTCACTAGGGTTACTAGCAGGTGGAGTTGCATAAGCCCTAATCCTCTTGTTGAGGCACCTTAAGTGAAGGGAGTGACCTAATTTTTGGATATACTAGGGCACCCTAGCCTAGCACATCTCCTGGTACTCTCAGCAAGCTAAGACGTCAAGGTTGAGTTTTTAGTCAAATCTATGGTTGACCCAGTCAAGGAAACCATGACTTACTCTATGAAGTCATAAAACAAGTTAGATGGGGCTTCTAAATTCAAAGCATGGAAGACAAGGATTGATCTCATCCTTGCCAAGAATAAAGTGTTGGATAACATGAAAGGAAAGATCGTGGAACCAGAGTTTGAAGAAGGAAAAGACAAGGAACCTCAGAACGTTGCAGTTTTGGAGAAGTTCAAAGACAATGACATCAATGCCATGAGTATCATAGTGGATTCTATAAAAAACCACTTGATACCCTACATCTCCCATCTTGACTCATCCAAGAAGATGTACAATGCCCTAAAAAACCTCTTCTCAGTCAGAAACATTGGACAAGTAATGAGTCGGAAGAATGAGCTCTGTGGCATGAAGATGAATGATGATGATAGCATAACATCATACTTTGTGAGAATCTCTCAGTTAAGATATCAACTACAAGCTATTGAAGAGATTATTTCACAGAAGGAACTGGTAAACATAGTACTCAATGGTCTTCCCAAGACATGGGATGCATTTTCCCCAAGCATGAACACATGAAGGACTATCCTACATTTGAAGAACTTTGGACTTGTTGTGCACAAGAAGAATCAAAGATCAATGCAAAAGTGAAACCCCAAAAGAAGTACGATGATCAAGCCTTCATAGAAAGGTTTAAAAAATTTAGGAATAAAAAGAAGTTTGGCTCCAGGAAGAAACCAAATCAAGAGAAAGATATGTCAAGAATACAATGCTTCAATTGTCGAAAGTATGGTTACTACAAGAGTCATTGTCCCGAGTTAAAGAAAAGGAATGAAACACATGAAGCATCAGTTACCGAAGAAAGGGAACCCTCAAAGAAAGCCAAGCAGGACAAAACAAACTTCTGCTTCTAAGACAAGGTAACAATACTCTTCATACCATGTTTTCTGTACATATATACCATGTTTTATGTACATATCTTGCATATCTATTTCCTAGAAGATAATATGTTCCAAGATAAACTATACCTATGGAAGAACAACAAGATAAGGATTTCTCACTATGACTACAAGTTAGACAATACACATGAAAGGATGAAGTACATCAACAACCCCGGGTAACAATTCATGTGGAAGTTATTACATAAGTAATAGCTGCAAGATAAGCTGAAATCAGAATCAATCTTGAGGAAACCTAGAAGAAGTAAAGACATAAAGAAATCAACAATCAACAGGAAATTGGAGAAATACTTATGACACTTTGCAGAAGGAAATAAGGATGCAGACAAAAGAGTGGACTCTGTTAGATCGAGGGAGCCAATTATATATTTCCAAAAGAAGAGTTTGCATTCATACATGAAGCAAGGAATAGGAGGGAGCTAATCCTATGATCCATTGAAGATGATGAAGTATCTATCCATGGAAGAAACCATGGAAAAGAAGCACGTGTTCAGTGTGAACTTAGAATAAGTCTTCTTCGAAAAGAAGCCTTAAAGTATCCCTAGTTGTCCATCCACATCCATGATCCTATGATGAAAGAAAGAAGTTGGAATCTTTAGGGCATGGAATCTATAAAAAAAATCCATGGACCTAAGAGCTAAATAAAAACATAAGGAAGAACATGAAGATTCCAAAAGAGAAAGAAAAGACAGAACAAACAACCATTGTATCAAGAATCACAATACTACCAGCATGACTTGAACTCACTAAAAGAAATCAAGCAGAAGAAATGAAATTTGTGATGAAGAACAGTGTATGGAAGACTTATGAATGTAAGAATTGCGAGATCTAGAATTAGAGGTTTCTCCCAGATGGAGGGAGAAGACTTTGATGATTGCTTGTTCTAGTAAACCAGGCATACCTCTACATGAGCCATTATATCGTCCACAATATCCATGGGTTGAAGTTTACATCAGATGAATGCAAAGACTGTTCTCCAAAATAATTGAACAAAGAACGTATGTAGAACAACCTTAAGGCTTTGAGGTATACCGGGAAGAGACTCTTGCAAGCATATGGAATAAGGTTTTATATGGATTCAAACAACTTGGTGTGGAGCCTCCAATGCATAGCAGAAGTGTGGTGAAATTTTTTTTATAACAAAGATATTGTATCACAATGGTTACTCAGAACTCAAGGATGATGGATTGCCAATCCATGACAAAGATCTCATGATGACAGAAGAAGAACCATTGATCCAGATTTATGTAGGAACATAATGAAATACATAAATACACATAAACACAGAGATGCAGAGTATATAAGAATTCATTTCATTAATAACAAATGACTGAAATATGCTTACAGACAGAATGGAAATAAACTAGCTAGGGCGCTGGTAGCTTATCTCTGAGAAGAGATGTGGCTGCTACTCGCATCTGTTAGAAGATGATTACAATGAGGCTCTAAAGGCCTTTTTACAATAGACGAGAATGCCAAAAATCATAGAAATCCAAAAACCTAACCCTAGGAGATGGAGCACCAAAATTCATGTGGGCCCCGTTTGGGTAAGTTAGTACATCAACTTCCGGGGGTCGTAACTTTTGCATACGATCTCCGTTTTAGGCGTGTGATAGGTCTTTGGAAAGGTATCATCGAGGAGATTCATTTTGGGGGCTCAACCATGCCTTCGTCTATCATTGAGAACCTTGATCTAAAAAAACCTTCATTTAGGCCCTCAAAATGGCCCCGGAAGTTAAAACCTGCTAAAAATAGTAAATTGCCAAAATTGCCAGAAAACTATTTTGATCCAGTCGAGAAAAGGTGGGTGGCCATCGATATCCACCTGGATCAATCCTCCCTCCTTAGGAAGCAATGGTCCCCATTGCGTTGAGTTCCTCCATGAGATGAGGAAACTTCTGCTGAACTTGGTCCCTGGTGAGCCATTTGCCTTGGTGAAGGAGTTGGCCTGGTTTGACAACTCGATATAGCGGTATCCTTTGTTTTCAAGTGTGCTTGATCTGTGTATCCATGATCTGATCAATTCTAGCTTGTTCCATGCAGTCTGGATTTAACTCTGTTGGTGTGAGTTGTTCTGCCATGTCATATGTGTCTAGTAGAGGTGGAAAGTAGGGCTGAAGGCGGTCCACATTGAACACTGGGTGCAGACTAAGGAATGGTGGAATGCTGAGCTCAAAGGAATTTTCTCCTACAGTCTTGGTGAGGGTGTACGACCCATATTGAAGCAGACGAAGCTTGAGGTGGGGTCCAGTGAGGCACTCCTTTTGCAAATGCAGCCACACTTTGTCTCCCACTTGGAAGTTGTGTGGCACCCGATGTTGATCATGTCGTTGCCTGTACTTAGCATTGGCTCTGTCCAATATGTCATGAACCTGTTGGCGGATGTGTTGAATGTGCTCAATGAAGTTGTTTGCCTTTCCACCTCAGACTGGACATGAGATGAATCTTCCTGCGTAGCCACAAATGGCATGGCTATGTCAATGGGACAGAGTGGCTGGAATCCCAAGCCCACTTGAAAGGGGTTGTGGCTAGTTGAGCTATGGAGAGCCCGGTTGTAGCTGTTTTGTACATAGGGGAGGCTCTCATCCCATGTGCGTGGATGCTTTGAATTGTACATGCGCAGAATGTGTACGATCATCTGGTTGACGACCTCTGTCTAGCCATCAGTTTGTGGATGGAAAGTTGTGGACTTGGTGAGCTTGGTGTCCAACATCGACCAGAGGCTGGACCAAAATGTACTGAGGAAACTACTGTCCCGATCTGAGATGATATACTGTGGGATTCCAAAGTGTACCCACACTAGTTCAAAGAAGAGTTTAGCAGTGGCTTATGCTGTGATATTCTTCTTCCAGGCCATCATAATGGACATCGTTGAGAATCGGTCGACGACCACAAAAACACACTCATTGCCATGCTTAGTAGAAGGAAGGCACGACATGTAATCCATAGAGATGGATTCCCAAGGTCAACTGGGCGTAGGAAGCGGAGTATAGAGGCCTTGCTTCTTAATGGTCAGTTTGGCAATGGCGCAAGCAGTGCAGGACTTGATGTACTTCCCGACATATTGTCGAAGGTTCGACCAATAGAAATACTTTTGTAGTACTGCCACAGTTTTCTTGACCCCGAAATGCCCAACGACTCGACTGTAGTGCGCCTCCCAAATCATCTTGGCACGCTCGCTCGAAGGAATACAAAGGTGTCCCAAGTGACAAAGCAGGGCATCGTGGAGGTGAAAATTGGGAACTTGCTTTCCCTCCAAGAGTGTATTGTATGTGTGGCCGAATTCTGGATCACTTGTGTAGAGAAGCGGCCAATCGGAAGTCTCGTGCCCACAAGAGTTGAGTACAATATTTAGCGCCACGATGGGTGGTCGACTGAGGCAGTCTGCAACATTATTGGTGCTACCTTTTTTGTACTTAATGTTCAAATGAAACTGTTGCAGGTATGTGGACCACTTCTGATGGCAATCGTTCTGCAACTTCCCTTTTGTCTGTATGAACTGCAGGGGTCGGTGGTTTGTGTGGATGATCATTTCCTTTCCCAAAATGTAATGCTTCCATTGCCGACAAGCCTGCACAATGGAATACATTTCTTTGTCATAAGTGGGATACTTCCGGATTGTGTCAGACAGTGTCTCACTATGATATGCCAGTGGATGCCCATGTTGAGTAAGGACTACCCCAATAGCACAGTCAGAGGCATCTGTCTCGATCTCAAATGGTTGTTGAAAGTCTGGTAGTGTGAGCACTGGTATAGAGCAGAGGCGATGTTTCAACTCCCCGAATGCCTTCTGTTGAGTTTCAGACCAAAATAATTTTTCTTTAGCTCCTCCCTTGATGACTTGACTCAAGGGCCAAGTGATATGAGAGAATCCCAACACAAACCTACGGTAGAAATTGGCAA
>JASDQU010560097.1:32377-50737 GCA_032191745.1 Picea mariana | reverse complement strand
TACATAATGGGCACACCAGAATTAAAGGAGTTGTAGATGCAGCTTGAAGAGTTGTTAAAGAAGGGGTATATATGTCCCAAACATTTGGTTGCATAACTAATTTTAAAGATAAGTGTTTTATCTGTTTTTGTCTTGTATTTATGAGTTAAATTGTTGTGCATGAACTCTGTGTATTTGAGAAGAATTTAGATACTACTATGTTGGTTCATTAACTGCATTTCATGTCCATTTTATCATGCTATAGATGCATCTAATTTGTGGTAATAGGCAACAATTAAATGTGTATGTAAATAGTCGTTGGAAGTTGTTGATGAATGTAGCTATGGGAGACATCCTCCAGCTTACAAACCTATGAGATGTGGAACATAGCAGCTATGTGAGTCTTTCTCTCATCTTACAAACCTGAGAGAAAGCCCTTATGAAGGGTTCATGGTTCCTGTCTTGGATAAATTCAGGATCGTAGAGATGGCCTCCTCCATGACATGAGTGAGAATAATTCCAGATGATTATCTAATGTAAAAGCGATATGTTGAGTTAGGACGTGCCTGTGGCTGAGCACAAGGCGAACGTGGGAAATCCCAAAAGTGTTGGGCACATCATCATGTGAACATAAATGAAGATGATGTGATGGCCTCCTTTGAGAAGCAAAGTTAACGAGAAGACTCCAGATGATCCTCCTGTTGGTGGCAGTGGGAAAGCAAATCTGTAGAGTGGACATGCCTGTGGACGACCACAGGTGAACGTGTGAAGACCTGGTTCACCTGTGTAATGCAATGAATCAGGTCCATGGCATCCCTATGGATGTGCCCTAGTGGATGAGCACTAGTGGTGTATCAAATCCTTTGCTATATATTGTTCAAGATTCAGACCTACCTGTAACCCTAGTTATTATGTAAAGGGTACAAGTCGGCCCTACCTTATTGTGTCTAAAGATAAAATGTAAAACATAATTAATAGTAATATTAATATTAATTATTATAATAATAAATAAATAATATATCTAAGTGAGGTCGACCCTATTGTGCCAATAGACACTTCAGTTGATAAGACAAGTCTAATATAAGTAAAAGGAAATCTTTCATTGTAGTCACACACACACACTTGTGAGTTTTGGAAATTTCAGCAAGTACATTTCTTGGTCAAAGTTGCACACCTCTCTTGGGTGCTAGATTTATAGGGTTTTGTGCACCCTCTTATGTGTTGGATATTCTTGGTGGTGAAAGGTCTTTATATTGAAGAGTATAGCAAAGGATTTGGCTGGGTTTTTCTCCCTTATTGATAAGGGTTTCCCAGGATACATTTTGTGTTCTTGTGCATGGTGCTTCTTCATGTGATCTTGGTTGCTGCAACATTTATGGTTATGGTTAATTGTTAAAATGGAATGAACTTCATGCTTAACCTAATGTTATGAAAAATCAACATTGTATAAGAGCATAGGTCTTGAAAGAACCCATTGCACAAGCATCCGCCAAGTCTCATCCCTTACCAGCAATCCCCCCTCTTTTGCAGAACCGTACGACCCTCCTAGGGTTCTAGAAAAAAATATGTATGACCCTCTCTTTTAAGTGTTTCAGGCCCTGAAAACTTGGATGCTGAAGCTAATTTCAGCACAAAAGAATACGACCTCTTCCAGCGCATCTCCAGAATCTCTCAGAACTAAATTCCGAGAAATTTTTATTTTTGGCCCTAGGGTTTCTAAGGTGCCGAAATTTCTTGCAAAATATTTATGGTTTTCTGAAGAAACATTGTTCTTAATCAGCAAGCATCTTTCTGATACTATCAAATTGATTGTTGACAGTCATAAGTCCAAACATAATCCAGTCTACAAGGATTCAAGAAAAGATGAAGAACATAACTTCAATGGAATATAGGCTTGATGGAGCAAGCAACTTCATCCCTTGGAAATCAAAGATTCTAGTCACTCTTGAAGAAGAAGATCTCTTGAATGCAACCACTAAAACTCTACCAGAAACAATGACTGATTTAGAAAATAAAGTAAGAAAAGAAGATGACGTCGGAGCAAGGAAAATAATCATCTACTCAGTAAGAGACCACCTCTTGCCCTGGATCGCCAGTCTGAAGACTACCTATGATATGTATAAAACATTGAAAGAAATGTTTGAAAGTGACAAAACTCTCATAGCTCTCGCCTTGAGAAGTGAAATCCAAAGTACTAAGACGACGAAAGATGACACAGATGCATTTTTCTTCATGAAGTTATCAGAGGTTAAAGAACAGCTAGAGACAATTGGAGAAATCATGTCTGATAGAGAACATGTCTTAACCACTCTTCAGAATCTTCCAAAATCATGGGAGCCATTCCTTAAGAGTATCATTGGAAGAGAAACCCTACCAACCTTTGAGAGACTATGGATAGATTGTACTCAAGAAGAACTAAGACTCATAAATAGAGTGGAAGATTACCTAGAAGAAAATCATGCTCTTGCACTTCATACCAGGAAAGGAGGAAAATTCAAAAGAAACTTCAAGCACACATTTAAAAAAGAAAAGCCTTCTTTAAATTCAGGATATCAAAGAAGAGATGCTTCAAAAGTTCAGGATATTGCTAAACATTGTCCAACCAAAAAGAAGGGAAAACAATATGCCACCACTGTTGACATTGATCCAAATCCACCTCAAGAAAGTGAAGAGAGGAGAAATGAGAAGTATTTTCTCTAGAAGAACGTTGCTACAAAATAGGTAAAATCTTTTTGTTCTAAAATTTTATAGTGGATTGCATGGTTCAAAAAAAAGAAGGATATCACTCCTTAGAGCTCTCAAAACTTGGACCATTATCCCTGGTATGGTAGTCCAAAACATTGTTCTTTGTACAAGAACAAAGCAAAAATATTATTCTTAAAAGAGAGATACAAATCTCAAAATAAAGATTGACCAAAAAACAAACATCTTCTCCCCCTTCAACAGTTCAGAGGGAGACAAACAATTTCTCTAGTTGATGTGTTAAGTGATATTGCAACAAGGCATAAAATGCCTACCTAAAGTCACTATGCAAGAGGCAGAGAAGCATACAAGCCTCTCAAGGCACATTCCGAGAAAGCAAAAGACTTTTTCAAGCTATCCTTCAGACATGAGCCACTTCATTGATGATGAGACTCCCCGTCTTAGAGAAGCATCAAGAAAACCAGTATGGCCAAATTCCATAACATAAGAGTACCAATATATTTTAAAAGGATGGTGTATAAGATATTATTCTGGGACCAGAAAGAGAAACCCGTGGTAAAGCATGCAGCTGATGAAAGTGTCAAAAAATACAAAAATGAGATCTATAACTAGAGGTTTCTCACAAACAGAGGGAGTTGTCTATGATGAAACACCTGATCCAGTGAACCAAATACACTTCCATTCATGAGTTGGAAAATATTATCGCACAGTTTGTAGCTAGGATAAAAGGCTATAATATAGAAGGCCAAACTGGCGTAACAGGAACCAATCCCACCCAATGTCACCATAATGGGATGGTTCTTTCTCTTTAGGGAGGTTAGGCCCAAGGAGACGTCCCTGGTGACCTGAGGTTTTGAAGATGCAAAAGGATAATAAGATAAAGATAGGGTTTCCCCCCTTCACAAGTCACCACCCAAACAGATAGTCCGGCCAAAGGCCAATTTAAGAAGTAAAACCCCCAAAGAAGTGTACCTACCTAGAACAAAGCAACAACAAACTGATATATGCAAGCTATTTCAATGGGTTAGTACTTTATAAGACTATCTAGTAAATACATATAAGCAATTAACAATAAATGTTGACGAAGTCAATGTTTATCAATATCAATGAAAAGTTATAACACTTCACCAATAAATATTGGAACAATGTAGCATTCATTGTAACCAATCAACACCTTATTCAATTAATTCCTAAACCACCATTCAATTGCTCTTAAGACAAAACGTTGTTGCACTAAAGATGTAATAACCAAGGATGACGACAACACTTGGGGTTAGTAAGCTAGTTACGGTTTGAAATTCAAAGGGTTTTGAGAGCGTTGTAATCAAGTTTCACTTCAACGTTGGAGGACATTAGATCAATGCTTTAGAGGGTAAATGGAGTCAAAACTGAAGGACGCAAGGGTTGAAGGGGGAAGGCTAAGGACTAGAGGGAAGAGTTCTGAAGTGTTGCTATGGCAGGGCCTCATAATCAAAACCCTAGGGGAGAGAGGCTCACTCTGGTGTTGCTATAGCAAAGCCTCGTGCTCTCTCCTCCTTCCTTAGGTCAACTTGGCAAAACGGCTAGCTCAAATGAAGCACAAAATCAAGTAAAGAAGGCTTAATGAGGGAGAGTGTTGCTATAGCAAGGCTCTTTCATCAAACCCTAAAATAAAAATGGCTCTAAGTGTAGATGACCTAGGCCTGGGATGTCATCTTCCTCTTGAATTCTAAATGGTACGACTAACAAAGGAGAGGAAGAAAAAGGAGTGTAGCTACAACTAGGCTCTCTTTTTTTTCTTTAATGGATGAAAGTTTCTCTATCTGGGGACATGAGACAAGGACCTACTTGTGTGCTTGTCACCTAGGGTTTTGATTTAGCAAATTATAAATATATGCAAGAAAATAAGACTACAATCATTCATTTAAGAAGTTTTGCATAAAAATACTTACAATTCATCAAGAAATAACCATGCAGACCCTAGTTGTAACACCTTCCTTCAAGGGAAACACCATAGAATGCCAAAAAGTCTTCCTTCAACAAGTGTGCCTCACTAAATAAGCCAAATACCCAAGATAGGGCGCAGATTTCAAACCTCCTTATGGAGTGAATGAGTTGTGATGAAAAAATGAGAGTCAAAATCCCTCATTTATACAAAGCCTTGACCTAATTTTCCATTTTAGGTCAGGTAAAAAGGCCGACAAGGCCAAAATATCAAATCATACTATTGTTACAATAAATTTTCAATCTAAAATTCTAATCAAGCAAATAGGTGAGATGTCACCCCTTTCTAGGGTGACGTTAGCCCCTATTAGGGCAAGTGCAACCTTTTGAAGCAAGATGTTAGCCCTTTTTGGGCTTCTCCAAGATGCCACACGTGCCAACTGCCATGTCGATCTGCCAAAATGCTCACGATGACATCATAAGCCTCCTGGTGACATTCTAGGACAACTAGAGCCAATGTCCCATTGGAAATGGGTCAATCCCCCTAGGTCCAGCTGTGTCGGGTTGCCTCTGGTAGAACGTCCTCTTCTTCTCCAGTGCAAGGTCTCTAATCAACCTCTGCCCTGTCTCTGCCCCCTGATGGGGTCTCAACTTCCATCTGGTGGGCTCTTCAGCCCCATGGAGGTCCGAACTGATCATGTCCCCATGTGTAACGGTCCAAATGGTACCTGTCCGTCGGGAATGGTCCTGCACATCAAAGGCTACGCACTCCATGGGCTCATCAGTCACAGTGATCATAGCAATGTCAATCACATCTCATCATAAATATTATTAAACATATGCACAAAATCCCTAATACATCATTTAATAGCTCAAAGACGTTACAGAAGCTTGCAATACAAGTCTGGAGAAAAGGACAAGGCGTCCTATTAGGCTAGTGTCCACAGGAAAAGGAAAGTTCTCGGAAAGACCTCATCCAAGCCATGTAAGTGGGTGATGTGGTCAGGGAACGTCAAAGCATGTGGGTGTAGTGAAAGCCAAGGACGCAAAAGTGTTACCTATGGGTGCCTTCGTAGAAGGAAAGTTGTACCTGTCATGGATGCATTCTTTCCAAGCCCATTCTTGCCTTTGTTCTTTTTATTCTTTTATTCTTTTTTGTTTTTTTATTCATGAGCTAATCAGGGGACACTGCCTTGACATGGTGACTAGAGCTGAAAGTGTTACCCACAAGTACTTTCACAAAGATGAGAAGGTTGGCTCGTGATGAGACCCCCCTTCTCTTGGCCATGCAACCAAGGGTCACTACCCTGGAATGGTAACCAGCTGGTGGCATTGTCATACTGCTAGGTATCCATGGTCCTAATAGGTTGGCTCGTGATGAGACCCCCTATCCTCTGACTAGGTCTTATTATTATTATTTTTTCGGGTCCCTCTTGTTTCTTGCTGAGAAGCCTTTTATTGCTTTCTCGGGGATCCCTGGGCGAAGCATCTCAAGGTTTTTTTCTTAGGCTTTTATCTTTTACCAACATGCTTTTACCTTCTGGGCCTTTAGCCCCTTCTTCCCACGAGGTAAGGTGCAGTCCTAAAAATAGGTCAACCCAATGTCTGGACAAGGGGAATGGGATAAGTGAGTGGGAAGTAAGATGAAGAAGTGGTGCTATGAGGGAAGCGGACGATGGATTTTCAGAAATCCCCCCAGTGGGAAAGCAAAACCTACAGATACAGGCCTTCTAGGGCACCCTGTCAATCCCCCCAAACATGGTCAAGTGTGCAAATGTAAGATCCAAGTAGTTGTTAGAAATAAAAGGAATCAGATGCATTCATTTAAAGGTTTTAACTATCAAATGCGACACTTACCATGATACCTGAACTAATTACCTCATGAAGCAAGAACCTCTTTTGATATAGGACCAAACTGATGGTGATGGATGCTACTGTTGCTGACAAGATAAAGACGACGGAAGAAGAAAAGGTGGGCCCTCGAGGGCCATGCTCGGGTCAATCCTGCTCTCAGTACTCCATGTCCAGGATCTGTGGGCCTCGACACATGATCTCCTAGTTATCCCTGAAAAGTGGGGATAACAGAAACCATATCAGATAAATGGATTCTTGATAAGTCTGGATTTCAAACAAGAGTGTTGTTGATCCAAACTTATATCATTACAGTATTGGTGACGAAATCCTGGTCCTGATGACTTATTCAGAAAGCGTTGTTGTTGCAAGCAATCCTTGATTTCTGCATTCAAGATGAAGAATCTGAGTATGATATACTACTTCTTGGGACAAGAAGTATGACAAATGACCAATAAAGATCTTCCTGAGTCAAAGAAAGTACAGTGAACCAGAAAATCACATCCGGTTGATGTTCTACCTTCAAGTCTTCCATGGTTTCCTATTGCAGCAGGAAACATAAACTCTATAGCCTTAAGTGCACCAGAGATAGAGTATATATAGCAGTAAGTGTGCGAAGCAATGTGGCTTCACATACTTCTGACAGATTTACTTGACAATGAGATGGATCCTATGTTGATGACCGAGAGCCATATATAAAGCTCCTTAAGGAACCCAATGCTTCCTAATGGATTGACACACATCGAGATAAAATATTCTTATGTCGTAGATATGATGCAGAAGAAAATTGTATACTTGTAGTACCTTTCTACACCTGAGCAGACTACAAACCTTTACACCAAAAACATTTACTTGGTGAAGAATTCCTTCCAAGTTAAGAGGGAATATGGATGACTTTAGCCAAAAACAAAATTTAGAGTACATCGGTATGAGACTTGGCTTGATGAAGAATGCCTCCCTAGATAAGAGGGAGTGTTGATGAATGCAGCTATGGGAGACATCCTCCAGCTTACAAACTTGTGAGATGTGGAACATAGCAGCTATGTGAGTCTTTCTCTTAGCTTAAAAACCTAAGAGAAAGCCCCTATAAATGGTTTTTCGTTCCTGCCTGGGACAAAGTCAAGAATGTAGAGATGGCCTCCTCCATGATGTGAGTTAGAAGAACTCCAGATGATGATCCGATGTAAAAGCGATCTGTTGAGTTATGACGTGCATCTGGCTGAGCATAAGGTGAACGCAGGAAATCCCAAAAGTGTTGGGCACATCATCATGTGAATATAAATGAAGATGATGTGATGGCCTCCTCTGAGCAACAGAGTTGATGAGAAGACTCCAGATGATCCTCCTGTTGGTGGCAGTGGGAAAGCAGATCTGTAGAGTGGACGTGCATGTGGACGACCACATGTGAACGTGTGAAGACCTGGTTCATCTGTGTAATGCAGTGAATCAGGTCCATGGCATCCCTATGGATGTGCCCCTAGTGGATGAGCACTAGTGGGTGTATCGGATCCTTTGCTATATATTGTTCAAGAGTGAGACCTACCTGTAACCCTAGTTATTATGTAAAGGGTACAGGTCAACCCTACCTTATTGTGTCTAAAGATAAAATGTAAGAGATAATTAATAGTAATATTAATTATTATAATAATAAATAAATAATATATCTAAATAAGGTCGGCCCTATTGTGCAAAAATACACTTCAGTTGATAAGACAAGTCTAATATAAGTAAAAGGAAATCTTTCATTGTAGACACACACACACACACACTTGTGAGTTTTGTAAATTTCAACAAGTACACTTCTTGGTCAAAGTTGCGCACCTCTCTTGGGCGCTAGAGTTCTAGGGTTTTGTGCACCCTCTTGTGTATTGGATATTATTGGTAGTGAATGGTCTTTCTCTTGAAGAGTATAGCAAAGGGTTTGGTTGGGTTTTTCTCCCTTATTGAGAAGGGTTTCCCATGATACATTTTGTGTTCTTGTGCATGGTGCTTCTTCATGTGATCTTAGTTGCTGCAACATTTATGGGTATGGTTAATTGTTAAAATGGAATGAACTTCATGCTTAACCTAATGCTATGAAAAATCAACAGAAGCTACATGAAATCAATTAGATAGCATAAATTTTAATTTTATGAGTGTGATGGACCGTAATGTTCTTCAACTAGGATGGGGGACATTACAAGTCTCATTTGTCGTACTCATACTACCATATATAGCTTTTCTTGTCAACATGTGTACATGGTAAATGAAGAAACCCCACGAGAGTCATTGGTAGGAAGTCATGCATATTAGACACGATCTTAAAGGCACTATTTATGTGGGTATCCACTATTCAGTTGGAGCTCACATTCGACTTCAACGATTCTTTGATATTGAGAGGGTTGGTAATCTTTATGGGAATTCTCCATTTCTAGCTATTTATTTACTCTTGGTCATGGACCATCTTTTGGTGTTCAAATAAACAATAGCATGTGGGTCTCTCCTCCATGGAAGTCGAGTATGTCATTGTTGTCCCAACTAGGAAGCATATTTCCTGAAATATGATCCTTTTTCAATTGGGTGTTCTCCATTGGAACCTGGCCATCTATATTATGATAATCAAAGCACCATTCAACATATTCATAATCTTATGGATCACCATAATATTAACACATTAATATATGGATTCACTACATTACATCTCTAATTATGTGTCCTTTGTAGCTCAATTTGCAGATATCTTTTCCAAAATGTTGTCAATTCCCATCTTCAATAGCTCACAACATTGTATTGGTGTTGGAGATCTACCATTAAAGTCTTGTAGTAAATGTTGCGATGGAATGCTTTCTCTTCATATGCTCTATTCAGCTTAAGGTGGGTGATAGAATTATGGGTGTAATTTTCACATGTTGCCACGATGCACTCGTGTGTCTTATTAAAGTATTTGTAATCATGGCTAAACCCATGCTTTGATCATTTATTATAATACTAGGGAGTGGTTAAAGTCGACCTTGTCAAACATATACATGTAAAGTCATTAACCCTTCTCGAGAATATTTCCCTACTTGAGTTTTGTATATATACTCTACAACTCTCATCTGTATGTCATCATCTTGTGATCACATTGAATATATCTCTTATAAAGTGTTTTATGTCTAAGGGCACATATATCCTTTGTGTTCTCTTGTTGTTGACATTTATTCCTTTTATGTTCCCCTTTGCAGTGCACTTGTGCTTTGGCATTATCTCCCTCATAGTACACTTGTAGTTGGGGTACTGTAAAATTTGGAATTGTCTTTGATTCCATTCAATTCTCCTACTTCCACTTATGAATGTTAACATCACTAACTAATACACAACTTGATTAATAGTAAGAAGTATTTCCATCACATTTCTAATCCATCGCATAAAGAAAACATAGAATCATAGTTGTTCATCTTACGAACGAGACCCTAAGTTACCTCACAACAATTTTTGACCATCAAAGTAGCCATCATTTCTCATCGTTGAGGTTGTCGCAATCAATTATGTTAAGTTTTTCTAGGGTAGTGATCGCCACAAGAAACCATGCCAGTACCCTCTTGGGCATATATGATAAAAATAAATAAAAAATAAGAATTTGAGATATCAAATATCTTGCCCAATGTTTAATTTTTTTCATTTGTAAGTATATGGTGCCCTGTTGAGCGAGGATGAAGTTGTTGTCGGAAATTCGATTGATAGTGAAACATTAGAAGTAAAGCATAAAAATGTAAAAGTATATTAAAAAAGATTTAAAACGATGGTGTCCTTTAAAATGGAATAATGTTCTCTCTCTCTAAATAAATCACTAACTTTATTGGCTAGGGTTTTCGGTGATGGCACAAAGTTTTTCTTGATACTCTTTAGAGTAGAAGGCCAAGTGGCAACTTGAGTGTGCAGGGAGTTCTCCATCATGGATGGTTGTTCGCCCTTAGTTGACTATTCATATGATAAGGTGTCAAAAGAGGATATTTTTTCCATGTCTCAGTTTGTTAGCACTTATGCATCTGGGATCTGTGTCGAGGTTTTCTCAGCCACGGAGGATGGGGCCTTTAGTCCAAGTTGGGTTTTTTGTAAAGCTCCATGTTATCACATGCTAATTTGCATTAATTCTTCCAAAGCATAATGTCCTTGTGTTATCTTTCCACTCATGTTTTAAAACTTTCTCACCATCTCCGTCAAGTGCCCATCACCTAAATCCTTCACTCGACTAATCATCCAAAATAGTCATGTCCTCCATGAGTCAAAATTGGCAAATATCTCAAACCTATATCTAGCCTTAATGCTTATCTAAATCCCTCAGTTCCATCACTTCATTCATTTTTACCCCTTATTATCATATTCCGGTTGAAAATTAAAAATATTCCTTTTATAAAGCTTAAGCTCGCTTATCCTATCCACACAGTCATATGATGAGCCTCATATGCCCAAAGTCCTTAGAAAAATGGAAAAAAGGGTCTATTATTATTAATATAAATATTTTATATTAAAATATTTATATTAATATTCAATCCAATATTTAATTCACGACCACACCTCAAATCATGGGCACGAATCTCAATTTTTAACATTGAAAAGTCAAAGGGTGGATGGAGGGCACATATACATTTCAGTGGTTGAAAGTAAACGAAGGTTAATTTTGGAAAGCGACCCGAAATTTAACCTGTGGTTTTTGGTTGGGGAGACGTGTTCTTACATGGTGCATTTCAGGGGTAAAAGTGGTGTGGGTTAAAACCACTCCTCCCAAGCCCGAAATACTATGGCAAACATTTAATATATGATTTGTTTTCGTAAACGTACGGCATATGATGATAGTTTTCCAAGAATGCATTTAAAAACAAATCATGGAGTTTCAAATGCCATAAAAAAATTCTTGTTCACGATGAAAATGTTTTACCGAGGTAAAATTTAAATTTTACAGAGCAAAGAGATTAATGTTTATTGCCATGGAAAATAATTAAATGGGAAGATGCACATGGAAGGAAGATTTTGATAATTGTAGAAGAGGATTAAAAATATGTTACCAAAGATGGTAACCAAGACATGGTTTTCAAAACCATGGGAAACACACCAATAAATGGTTTTCACAGCGATATGGTAAATTGTGCAAAACAAGACATGGTTTTCAGTGAAATTGTAAATTGGGCAAAACAAGACATGGTTTTCAAAGCCACGGGCCTGAGTTAAAATATGGAAATTTAATTCTACAGGATAAAAAATATTTGGGAATTGTTTTTATTCAAATATATTATTCCCAAATATTTAAGGAGAATACGGATAAATGAAATCATATTTGAAAGAGTACAAGTGACATTTCAAAGAGAATGTGGCAGAGGAAGGAGCTGAAGCGTCAGAGGAATCGACAGTTGGATCATGAAACGTTTTTTTGTTAATCATTACAATCGGTTCCCATACCAAAACTATCATTTGTAATCATTGTACTCAGTTTTAGAAGCTGAAACATTTCAGTTCAGCTATTGTAATCAGTTTCTAACTAAAGGAACTCGAATTGTATAAGTATTAGAAGTTCCCAATGTATTAATGTTGGCATAAGTGCAAGGGCACGATTTAGTTGTTTGGACATTGAATGTAATTTTTTGAAGCTGAATAGAATACATATGCAGAAGTCTTTGAAGTCTCCATGAAAAGATTCTAATGGTGGTGATATGAGTTTTGTGTTCTCTCTTTGTATGTATTTCCCGTGTTTCTGATTCCACTAGCATTATCTTATGTTTAAATTGGATAGTTTAAAGGCCCATAATTCATCTTATGATGCTCTTGGCTTAAGCAATTTAAATTGTGTAAGTTTCTTCATAACTAATTCATAATTCATTTCATGGATGCTCTAAGGCAGTTACTTGTTTTCTCCTTTCTTCTCACACTCTAAAAATTACAAACTATAACTCAGATTCATCGTCTCAATTAGCCTTTATCCTCTGAAGAGTTCCACTGATCAGTCAATGTTTCTATTCGTTTTCAGAAATTCGAATCCATAGCCCTGAGTGTTTCCTCCCCTTTCTTGCGAGCAAAATTACAAAACCCCCCCAAAACAAAAAAATTTAGCCATTGATTGTCAAAGAAATACCAAGTGATAGGGGAGAGCCCTCTCTGAGTTGAACATGCTAGTACCCAGCTCTAAAGTTGGTTTGTAGGTTACCTCTGTCATTTTTTTTATCATCCAAACAAATTTACAGAGTGCTAACACTCTAGACATTGTTGGATCGAGATCTATGGGGGCTGGATCAAAGGCTTTATTGTGTGAAGCGTCTATTGAAATTAGCGACCATTTGACTATCCTTGGTTTTTATTCACAAGATCCTCCCACCCCTATGGTATCTTGGTTAGTTCAGGGGAGTAAAGAAGTTGTGGTGTGAGGTTTCATTGGCACACATATTTTTATTGATGAACTTCAAGTTGGTCGATGGGTGTGTGATCCTTTGTCTTTGCGTAAATGAAAATGGGTGATGAAGTCACAGGGGGGGAATTTCGTTGGTGGTGGGTAAGGACATTAAGGTAAACCATATTTAAGATCTAGAGGGACATGTCTTGGTAGGAAATTTCAATGGTCAACACTTTTCTGAAAGTTCATTAACAGTTTGGATGGAGGCCCTCTGGAAGTCGCAGTGGGGTTATGTCCCAACTTTCCATGTATTATTCTGCAGTTGGTTGGGGTTCGTTTTTAATAACAAGGAAAATGCTTTGTTGATTCTAGAAGAAATGCGGTAGATTGATTGGCACTTGTTGTGTCATAAATTCTGGCATCCTCTCTTTGATGCCAAAGAAGAGGTCTTATCTAGTCTTCAAACATGGGTAAAGTTACTCAATTTGCCTCTAGGGTTCTGGACGGATAAGTGTTTGCAGGCTATCGGGGAAGCTTTGGGCACTTCCATTACTATTGATCAAAGGTATAAATCTACTTTTCACCATCTGTGGCACAAGTGTTCATGGATTTGGATCCAAGGTAGGGGTTATATGAATCGTCGGACTTGGAGTGGGGTGATAGGACCTTTACTTAGGCTCTAGACTATCTTAATGATCCATTTCGATGCTCTTGATGCCATGTCATAGGCTACGTTTTGGAGGAATTTTCTTTAGAGTTCCAGAAAAAAAAAAAAATTGTGTGGCCTCTTGTTTGGATTCGAGGACATAGGAGGTTACCATGGGGGCTCGACAGGTGTAATGTCCCCCACCTCTTGATGAAGAGGTTTGGAGAGACTCAATAGTCTACTTGTCCCCACTAGACTATAGTCTCGGGCATCATGGGGACAAACTCAACCCAAAGCCATACCCAAGCACAACGTTATATTATTAAGTTGACTTTGGGGGGGAAAGGTAACTAAAGGAAAGAAAAGAGCATGTGTGGAAAAGCTAGGAGTTAACCCTAGGGTTGACTAACTCAACATATAAATAGTTCTGGAGTATAAAAGAAAGGAAGGGCACACTTCTCATTCATTCTAGATTATTATTACATTTTTCATTTGGGCTCTTGAGCACAATAGAGTTTTGAGGGTTTTGAGACTACACACCCCAGAGATCAACTCGGTGGTGAACGATCCCACCTCTCTTGATCCAAGCTTGGTCTCGGGGGTGCAATAATCCTCCCACACCATTCTACAACAGTTTCAGGTACCATCAAGAAATCTAAGAAGGAACAATGTGTAACATAGGGGGTTTCCAGCAAGGGGTGCACACCATTGAAGGAAGAAGAGCTCGATCCAGGAAGTGGAGGTGGATTTTGGGCATTTGTACTTCTAGGTTTTCTTTGTAGGGCCTCAACCATCATTCCTTTCATATTTGGAGGGAGGTTTACTTCCCATCTGATTTATTAGAGCTTGGCATGAGTTGGAATGAAGGAGGGCGCACTGCAGAAAGGGGTTTCATTAGTTTGGAGGAGCAGATCTTCACTATTCAGCTGGAGACTTCACAAGGGGGTTTTCCTTGCCCCAATCTACACTTTCATCTAGTTTCATAGCATTTGGAGGCTCCTAGTAGTGAGGCTGGAATATTGGGTCTCTTCAGCCATCCAGGAGGCACAACTCAGTTTGGGGTTTCAGTTATAGGAGGATCGGATCTTTATCTTTCAACCCAAGACTTCAAGAGAGGGTTTGTCTTTCCCTGATCTAATATTCCAACCAATTTCAAAGTATTTGGAGGCTTCTAGCAGCAGACACGAAATATTGAATTTATTTAGCCATCAAGACGGGCGCAACTCAGCTAGGGGAATTTGGATCCGAGTCCTGGAAGGAAATAAATTAATCTTGTATCTTGCTTTAGCTTATTATCTTGCCTTTGGAGGCCTATATCTTCAGTCTTGAGCATTTTGTAGCAACTCTTATTCCAGTTGCAGGATTTTATTGGTATTCTTCCAAATCTGCAGATCTGTTGTATCAAAATCTCAGTATTATCTAAATAAAGGTCATATCTGAGTTATTTGGTTCCATATTGGTGTTTCTTGTTGTATCTCGTCTTTCCTTGTTATGTATCTTCATGTTCATGTCTACATGCTTTAATATCATACGCATAAACCCTAATGCACAACTCTATGAGCAAATCTGCAAACACACATCTAAACAACAGTAAACAATGAATAATTAGTGTTTCCAGCGAAAAATTGGCTTGGGAACATTACAGTGGTATCAAAGCATTGATCCTCCCATCCAGTGGGGATTAGCGCATGCATAAGTTCAGTGGTATATATATGGGCAGACACAGAAAGTAGACAGGTGAACCTGAGGCAAAAATGGAAGGTTCAAGGGAGGACAGTGAGCTATAGGTTCTAGCAAGTTTTGCAAAAGAGTTACAACAATCCATACATAAGACAGAAAGTGCACTTGTACACCATCTGAAGGAGAACCGAGAGGCAATGCATAGGGTACATTTGGAGATGAGGGAGACCTTGGAGAGAGTAAATGCCAACTAGGAGAAAATTGCGCAGGTCCTATTACAGATGACCCATGAAGGAAAGGGGCCAGAAACCTATGCAGAGAAAGAAGCCAACAGTTCTCATGGGGAAACTAGACATCATCAAGAGCATGGCCTTCACTACCACACTGAGGGACAGAGTTATGGAGGAGGGGCTCCTTAGGGGATAACACATAGTAGAACTACCCGTAGACCCTACCTACCTACATTTTTGCATAACCAACCACATCACAACTATCATAATGAAGTGAGGACAATTTTGAGCAATATGTCAGGGAATATAACTCATTGAGTGCAGGATTCCAAAGACAAGTCACACTGGATCAATATTGTGGGGTCAAATTCAGGGGTAAGCCCAAACAGTATCACCATAACAACTATGAATTGGAATGCAGGGCAGGAAAGATGGAAATCCCATACTTTGATGTATCTTCCAAGGTGACTGCGCAAGCTTAGGAGCAAAAACTTGATACCTACCTACAACTTAACCCAATGAGAGAGTTCGATGCCATCAAGTTTGTCACCATATACTTGGAGGGAAAGGCTCATGACTGGTGGTACCATGGGTTAACTACACTGGGCCATAATCAGATAACTGTTTATACAGATTTTACACAAAGTCTTATTGACAGGTTTGACCAGGGGGATCTAGAGCTACATTTTGGGGAACTCACCTAGCTTAGACAGACAGGGTCACCAGAGGCATATATAGAGGAGTTTCAGAGGATAGCAGTTATGGTGTAGGATGTGTCTCAAGAGAGACTAATGATGCTCTTCACAGAGGGGTTGATGGAACCCTTAAGGGGTTGGGTCAAGGCTTTTAAGCCTACCAACTTACAGTATGCTATATGGAAGACTAGGGACTTAGGATAAAAAACAAAGACTGGATTTACCCCTATACCTCCTCTAAACCCAGGGGGAAAAGACCTAAGACCTCCCATGAACCAAGGGGGAAGGGACCAAAGGGGGTTTGACCGAGGAAGGGGTAGAATGGATGAGACTACAAGGAAGGAATTGAAAAGGAAGCAATTGTGCTTTACTTGCAAAGAGCCTTGGGATCCAACACACAAATGCATGGGCAAAGGCAAGGCTCACTACATTGAAGTGGTTTCCAATGATGAGGAGGAGGAAGGTTTCGACCATCTACAGAACATGGAGGTAGATCCCACAGAGAATGTAGAAGAGGAGGATGCAAGTCACGACCTTGCAACAGATGAGAAGGTAACAATAACATCAATCAGTGGGGTACCCAAATTCAACACCTTCAGGATGAGAGGGGTGCTATAGGGGCAGAAAGTTTTAGTTCTCATTGATGGGGGTGCTTCACACAACTTCATTTTTTCAACCCTACTACAAAGAAGACACATACCTATAGTTGAATTTGAAGGGTTTCGTGTGGAGGTAGCAAGGGGCCGCACTATGCCTTGTGACATGTATATTCCATTAATAAAGCTTACATTAGGAAGACATGATTTAGCACAAGATTTCTATGTAATGGATCTTCCAGACACTAATATCATCCTTGGAACTCAGTGGATTAGTACGTTGGGGCCAATCACTACCGACTACAAGACCATGGAGATGTCTGTCACAGAGGAAAATGGGAAAAAGGTAGTTCTCAGGGGTGCGACAGGAAACACACCTAGGGTGGTGAAAACAAAGCGCATGTGTGCCATCTTCAAAAGGGAAGACATTGCATATGCAGCAGAGTGTAGAGTATCGGTTCGGGTGGATATGAAAGGGGATACTCACTACTCACCAGAAATTCAAAGAATCATTGACATGCACAACAAGGTCTTTGAACCCATTCCACCAGGAGCACCACCAGATAGGAGGTTTGAGCATGTCATAGAATTGGAGGAGGGAGCGAAACCTGTCATCACCACTCCTTACAGACACCCAAAGAAATATAAAGATGCAATTGAGAAGGCTATTAAAGAACTGTTAGACATGGGCCACATTAGGCCAAGTTCTAGTCCCTTTGCATCTTCAGTAGTGTTAGTGAAAAAGAAGGATGGAAGCATGCACATGTGCATTGATTACAAGGCTTTGAATAAAAAGATGATAAAGAACATATACCCCATCCCTAGGATTGATGAGCTACTGGATGAGCTTCATGGGGCTATATACTTCACAAATATTGACTTTTTCTCTAGTTATCATCAAATAAAGATGAGGGAGCAAGATGTACCCAAGACCGCTTTTAGATGTTGCTATGGTCACTATGAGTTCTTGGTAATGCCCTTTAGGTTGACTAATGCACCAACCACCTTCTAGTATTGCATGAATCATGTCTTTAACAAGCAATTAAGGAAGTCCCTCTTAGTCTTCTTTGATAACTTATTGATCTACAACAAAACTTGGGAGGAGCATCATCAACATGTAGAACATATTCTAGCTATCATGGAAGGGCAACCTTTGTATACAAAGGAATCCAAATCTGAATTTGGAATGACAAAGGTTCTCTATTTGGGACACATTATTGGGGTGAAAGTGGTATAGGTACACCAAGAGAAGATACAAGCTATACTTGACCGACCCACACCTAAGACCCTCACATAATTGAAAGGATTTCTTGGCATATGTTGCTATTATAAGAGGTTTGTCAAAGGTTTCTCTCAACTTTGTGCACCTTTGACCGATTTGACAAGGAAAGGCACATTTAAGTGGAGTCCAGAAGCACAATTGACTTTTGACAAAATGAAGAAGGTGATGAGCACTTGTTTGGTCTTGGCTTTACCAAATTTCGCACAACCCTTTACAATGGAGTGTGATGCCTTAGGGGAGGGCATTGGAGTAGTGCTTATGCAGAATAGGCACCCTATTATTTATGAGAGCCGAAAATTGAGGGGTCCTAAGATGGTCTATGCCATATATGATAAAGATATGTTAGCTATCATGCATGCATTGGCTAAGTTCATGCAATACTTGGTTGGGGAAAAATTCGTTGTGAGGACAGATCACAACAGCCTCAAGTACTTT